>QEPC01001081.1:2248071-2266705 GCA_003113815.1 Sphenodon punctatus | reverse complement strand
TGGACAGGGAGGGAGTTCCAGGCATGGGGGGCAGCAAGTGAGAAGGGACGAAGGCGCTTAGGGGAGCAGGGAAGGCGTGGAAGGGCGAGAGAGGGGACAGAGGAGGAGCGAAGTGCACGGGCTGGAGTATGGCGGGCGATAAGTGCAGAGAGGTAGGGGGGAGCAAGGTTGTGAATGCTGCCTGTCTGCCTGCCCTGTGGGCAAAGCTGAAGCCCTGCCCCTGCCTGCCTGCCTCTCATGCAAAGGTGCCTGTCTGCCTGCCCTGGAAACCCTGGGTGATGTGCCACACTGACCTGGTAATCCCACTGCTGCTGTCTGCTGTCCCATGGTTGCTCTGCCCTGGCAAATCCAAATGTGCCCACGCAATCCTGCTGCTGCCATCTGATGCTGTATGGGAGCTCTTCCCTGGAAAATCCTGCCATCCTGGCTCCATGGGTGCTGTGCACAGGCAAATCCTGCTGCTGCTGTCTCTGCTGTTCCACGGGTTCTGTGCCTGGTCAATCCAATGTCTGCTGCTGCTGCCAATGCCATCTCTGCTGTCTAAGCCATGGGTTCTGCTACCAGGCAATGCAATGTCTGCTGCTTCTGCCAATGCTGCCTCTGCTGTCTGAGCAATGGGTTCTGTGCCCCGGGAACCTAATGTACGCTTCTGCTTCCTCTGCTGTGCCACAGGTACTGTGCCCCGGCAATCCAATGTCTGCTACTGGGTGGCCACATGATCCACTTCCGGGCAAGGCTTGACCAAATGACAAAATAGCTTGTTGAGATCCAGAGAGTAGGATGCAAGCCTGCAATGACCCGCCAAGTAGTGGTGCCAGGTACCGAGCCCTGGATGGGTCTCTGCCACTGCTCCACTGATGCCAGGCAGCCTGCAATGCCTGGCCAAGTAGGGGTGCCAGCCACTCCAGCCCCAGGATCCACCATCAGGGTTCTGGGGCCTACGTTACAGGCAGAGAGGGCTGTTGTTCCACTTGTCTGCAAGTGTCCAACATTGAGGCCAGTCAACCTGCAACACCCAGCCAAGTAGGTGTGCCAGCCACCAAGCCCTGGTCGGGCCTCTGCCACTGCTCAGCCGATGCTAGCCAGTCTGCAGTGCCCAGCTGAGCAGGGGTGCCAGCCACTGCCGGACCAAACCCACGAACCAAAACTAAGTTTTAGTCCGAACGGCCGAATGGCCAAACATCCAAACTCTGTCCTGTTCGTACATCCCTACTTATTAGGATGCAAATAATGGGAAAGCAGGGAAAAGGCTATTGGTCTTCAAGACTCCAGGCTGGGTCTGAGGCCCATCTCTAAGCCAGGGGTGGGAAAAGTTTTCTAAACCTGAGAGCTGCATCCATTTACTACAATAGGGCCAAAGAGCTGAATGTGACTCTAGTGCTACAGTCTTCCCACTTCTTTTCTAAGCCCATGCAATTGCATTAGTTGCACATGCCACCCCAGTGGGGCTTCCATATGCATGATAGGTGGGTGTGGAGGGAAAGGGGGGCAGAACCCTCACAGCCCCCATCCCACTGGGCACCTCCAAACCTATAGCTGTTACCCAAGGCAGAAAAATAGATTGCCGTACTCTGTTATTGATCATAGGACACTGGCTTTCAGAGACCCTTGTAAGCACTACGCAGTCTCCTTCCTTGATGGGACTGAATGATACATAGTCATAGGACTAGAAAAGACCTCAAGGATAATCCAGCCCAACCCCCTGCATTAAGGCAGAATCCCCAACTTGCATGACAAGGAGAAGGAAAACTCCTTCACAGTTCCATCTCTATTACAGGTGAATTAGTTTTTTCCTTTCTGAAATCACTGATACAAACATTAAAGTCAGGAAATCAAAATATATGTCCAGTAACAACAATCCCTCATTTAAGCTCAGGAGTTCAGCTGCCTTTGACAAGTTAACTTGCTTTTCATGTAATTAATGTTTTTCAAGCTGTTCCAAGCAAAGCTTTCTGATTATTTGTTTAGATTCCAGACCCTGATTTGTGTGTTTGGCTTTGACAATCAGAATGTCAGTAATAATCCATAGCTGCCCCAAAGCTTGCTCTGATTCACAGATCTTGACCTTGAAACAGCCTAACTTTCTCCTTTCCCTACTGAAGGACTCACTGTTGCAGTGAACAGGTTAAATGCCCCTACATGATACAGCCACAAGATGGCATCACAACACTGTGTGGAGTGTCTCCTCCTCAAGTGATGGAGGAGGAGACACTCCATTATATCTGGCAGGTTCATGAGCCAAGTTTGGAGTGTTGTTCCTATAAAGATTGTGGTGTTGACAAATATCAGGGAGAGGAACTGAACTGAGTGGGTAGGCCTGTGGGTCAGACTGGAAAAGAAAACTGAAAATTAAACCCCAAAATTGATGGGGTGCAGGGTATGTGATGGGCAGTCATGTACAATAAGGGCAAAGACAGATAACAGATGAAGCAGCTCCACAGGCCATTGCTCTGACAAGGAAAGGAAATGCCAGATAAAGTCTTCTCTCTGCCATGACGATTGTTTATCTTCTCCAAATATTTGGCGTTTCCATAGTGATAGATCCATCTCCAACAATGTCAACTCATTAGACCTAGTAATGACAAGCCATTTTTTTTCTAATGAATTTCTGTTAATCTCTCTTATGATGAACCCCCATTCACTCTTGGAAACGTCATTATACAAATCCTGGAAACTTAGAATTCATTTTCAAATGTAAGAGGTTTAGTTTCACAATTTCATACTCCCAGAATTAGCTCAGCTGTGGAAAAAAAAGAGAACAAATGGGAGGGCTGTCTCCATGGCATAGTGAGACAATAGTAATTTTACCTCGGGAGATTGGAGCTGGAATCCTGATTTGGGTCACAAGTGGAATGAGTTAGGCGGTCTCAGCATAACATAAGCCCAAACCCGATGTTCGGGTTCTCTTCCTAGTATGTTAGTTAGTTTTAAACCCTGTATTGTGTATAAGTAGATAGCAACTGCATTTTAGCAGAAATTATTCTATCATTGAATGTCATTTGCTGCTATCAACCACATTGCAAGGCAAGGAATGTCTTCCTTGGCCCCTGTCACCTTGCCAGCACACCAACTTAAAGAACTTGACCAGAGTTAATATTTAGCTGGTCAGCCATTGGCAAGGGCAAAAAGATGACCATTCAGACTAGGCAGGTGGGGACAATGAAAACCTCAGAAGTAGGGTGGCCATACCTCCCCTTTAAAAGAGGACACTTATGAAAAATACATGGTGTAGGGCTGCACTGGAACCAATGCAGCCCTGCAACATGTATTTTTCATAAGTGTCCTCTTTTAAAGGGGAGTTATGACCACCCTACTCAGAGGGCAAGTGAGAAACTAAGATTTCAGAGTAAGGTGAAGTGGATATCCATGCCAAATATCTCATTTTTCGAATTCACCCACTTCAGATGTCTTCTGCTTAAGTGAATAAAACCACTGTTTGGTTCCCTCTTCATAGAATATCTTGGATGTGGGAAAAGTTCCTACGTCCAAGAGCTGCATACCAAATTGTTCGTATCGCAGAGAGTCACAAGATGTATTGCATCAATCATGGCATCACAATTCCAAAGACAGGGCAGCATGGTTACCCCCAAATCCCACCCCCTTGCATCAAAGCTCTAGCTCCTATGTGGTCTGAATGAGCTTGGGCAGCAGCAATTGTCACACAAGACATGCGTACCCTGCTCCCACTGCCCCCAAGAAGCTCCAGTGGCCAAAATTGTGGCTCGGCTTCTCTTGCTCCTTAGGGAGCCACAAGGACACCTCCTCAGGCAGCGACTTCTGGCAAGAGCCACAGTACAGGTTCCAAGAGCCGCATGCAACTCCCAAGCCACCAATTGCCCACCTCTGGGTTAAAGACTGAGAAAGCAGATCTGTGAACATCTGTTTCGGTTGCAGCTATCATTTGAATATTCAGACAGCTATTCAAAAATAGGAATAACATCCATGAATACAAAATCTACTTTTAGTTTCAGCTCTCCTTCAGAGACAAACCCCTTTTTAAAGGAGAGTCTTTCAGAGACCAAAGGAATGCATGCCAGATATAAGTTCACAAGAGCAGATCCACTAGCTCAGTGTCCTGTCTCTGGCTGGGTCCAGCACATGGTGCTTGAGATAAAAGTGTACAAGAAGCAGGGCAATTATTGTCTGAGCCATACCCAGCTTAAGGCATCCAGAGTTTTAGGGACACCTTCAGCATGAGGATGCTTCCCTTGCCTTGACCCTTATTATCCATGGTGGGCTAACGGGCATTGGGTGTTTTTAAACGAGAAAGGTGAAGGGGCAGGGGGGATGTGCATGTCCACATGCAGGTTGAGTGTGAGGGGAGGGATTCAAGGGGGTGGCTCCGAGCATGGCTACCATGGTTACAGAGGCAGCTGCCACGCACTCCCCCTGCCAAGGACCATGAGGGAGGGGGGAACATGCTGGGCTGACCTATGCAAGTGACATGTCCCTGCTGTGATCACTGGAGAAACCAGGCTCCCCAGCACACCTGGCCAGTTCTTGTGACTTGCAATGGCCACTTCCCCCACCCACAGTGCCGATGAGTGGAGGACCTGTTTGTTGGCATGACTGGCTGATGTTGTTCATACAGGCAGGGGCTCTGTGGGCTGTCTGTTGCCAAGGAGCTATTTGCCTTGTCCCACATGGAGCACTCAAGATTTCCAAGCAGTATCTCTAAGAGACCATGAGTGGGTGCTATGGGGCACATGGGATCGTCCATCCAACCCCTCCACCTTCAGACAGGTGGTCAACTCCATGACCCCTGAGTAGCATGTGGGGTAGCATCTCTTCTTAAAACACCCATCAATGGCCCCACCTTCCCTGAATTCATCTATGGGTGCATCCCTCTGCCATTAAAGTACCTAGTTTTGAATGGGACCTGGTGTCCAAACCTCCTCCCACCAGCAGGGGACACAGCTGCAAGTCCTATTGGGGGTGGGAGGAGGGAGGTAATGGGGACATTGTTGTACTGGGCTGTGAAACTCAGGAGGGGGTCCAAAACTATGAGAATTTTCTTAAATAGACATTAAAATATGAGTAAAATAATAATTACAAGAAACATGTAAATAAGAAATAGAAATTAATTTTAAAACTTATGAATTAACTCTGTGCAAGAGAAATTCGGTGCAAGAATCATGGGGATTTCTCTATAGCTAAGGCAAAGTTAGATGATGGGTCAGTGGATGGGCATACAAATACACTTGCACCCACAGCTTATACTCTCTCGACTGGAGGCAGGTTCAGCTCAACATTTTGGTAGCCCTGGGTGGGCACAGAGTTGATGGGGTCTGCTATCACTAGAAACAAATAAAAAATATTTTAGAGATTTGTGTGTCAAAACTTTTATTGTAAGTGAAAGCATCATTGGTGTTTTACATGTACATGGTACACTATAGCAAGACATATATTTATATGTTAATGTCCCTGCCTGATCCAAATCCTTCCCTCCCCACCCCGGAGTCCCCCAGCTGCACTTTACCTCACCAGACTTTTTGTGCCCTCAGTAGGGGTTGGAAAAGGCTCTGGTGTGAGAAATGATGGAATGGACTCCCTGCCTCTCCTTCTGAGACTAAGCAAGGGACTAAGCTGCACCATGGTGCATTGGGCCCTCCAGGTCTGTGGAATCCAGTGTAGTTTCACCTCATGTCCCTATTGGAGCTATACCCTTGCCTAGGTGGTATGTGCTGGTAGTCCATACACACCCACCTCTGACCCCTTATTGGTCAGAGCTGGCCCCATGATCAGAGGTACACTGCAGTGCTGGAAAATCCATTCAAACACAAGGCATAATTATCTTCCTCTCCTACACAGAAAGTTCTTGCTGTCTGTAAAATTGTGTTCCCCAAATGGATTTTTACAGCCTTGTTCATGCAAGTTTGGATCTGTGGCAGGAGGGTAGAGGGAGGAGGAGGACTACTAGTGGTAGCCTTCCATGCCTCAAGATGGTGCTGGCTGGAGGCAAGTCTGTGCACAACATACATGGGCCACAGGCTGTATGCCCAGGAGGAAGTGTTGCCAGATGGCGGGAAATTTCTCCCAGCACAGGGAAATTTTAGGTGTGATGGGGAAAAGGAAAATCCCATTAATTCCTGGGAAATTTTGGGAGTTCAGTGCAAGGGTCTTGATTATCTTGCCTTTTGAGGAACCCCTCAGATTTTGCCTCCTTTTGTCTGTCTGTCTGTCTGTCATGCATGGGTGCTACCCATTGCAGCTGCAGACTGCGGACAGCCAGAAGAGAGGAGCCTTGCCAGTGCCATAGGGCATCCCAGCCAGCGGGTGGTTCAGGGAAAGGCTTTGCAGTTTGACCCATTACTGCTTGGCCCAGTCCATGCTTAAGTCTTGGAGGATCATCGCAGCCCCTGTCTGGAACAGAGGACTTCTGAAAGGGGAACAGGAGTAGTGAAGAGGGGTTTACTATCCTGCTTGAGCTCCAGGTCTGATGGAATGGGAAAAGGCTAAGCCCTTCTCCCAGCAGGGAGTAAAATACCTGAAGGAGGAGGGAGTGGAAGCGGTATTTATTTATTTAAATTAATATGCTGACCTTTCCAGAGGCTCAGGATGGCTCACAAACCATAAAGAACATTTGATCTCACTTTCTCCAAAGTAAAGTGTTTCTTTCCTGGCATAATTAGTCCTCATTCTGGCTGTCCCTGAATTCCAGAACAGGCCCATGTGATCATGCTGCCCCTGAGCAAATTAGCATTTATGCCTGAGCTCTTTGTACGTGTGATCTTGTTCTAGATTTCTTTACTGCAAACCCAGTTACAGTATCCCAAATTTAAAATGCTCCACAGCAAATGTTTCCAAGGCAGGATGGTTCTATCACACACACTCTAGCTATCATTTATTTCTAATTACAAAATATAATACTATTTTTATAGAAACTGCAGTTATTTTTATTATATATTTATGGAGGGGAAAATTGATCTGAAAAGGGAAACTTTAGCCTCTGGTACGGGAATATGAAATTCAGAATCTGGCAACTTGGCCTGGAGACCACTTCCTTCCTGTTCTGTCTAGGTTCAGATGTGTGCGATTATTATAGACCTGGTTTCCTGTAGAAGCTAAAGGCTCAGGAAGAGTTTAATAACAGAAAAACATCTGGGTTAGAGGTCCGATCATTCTATTTCCTGTTTCCAAAATGGCTCCCATTCATCTTTCCCTCATCTCTCACATCATGGTGTCAAAGTGGGGAGGGTCTTCTCAGTGGCTGCTCCAAGGCTGTGGAACTCCTTGCCGGTGGAGGCCCATTTGACCCCGGATCTCTCCTCTTTTTGACGCTGTTGTAAAACGTGGCTATTCCGCCTGACTTTGGATTGGGAGGATGGGGAGGGTGGGGGGAATGGGTTAGGGTGGTTAGGGATGTTTTCATTCCTCCTTGTTTTGAGAATTTTAAGTGTTTTTATTGTTGATTGTAAGCTGCCCAGAACTGCCTGTGGCAGAATGGGCGAGGTAAAAAATGTCTAAAATAAATAAAAAATAAAATGTATCTCTCTCTCTCTCTCTCTCCATTGAAGAAACAATGGGAGTGGGACAGACCTGCTTGATGACTAGAGCAGTGAGAGAGCTAGGAAAGTAAAAATTCAGGAAAAAGAAATCCTGGCCCAAGCAGTCAAAAGCAGGGTGTGAGGCTGAACCAAGAGAGAGTGCAGACAAGGTCTTATAGAGTGTTAATCAAATACATGAGGCATTGCCTCACATTTTCCTGCATTACCCCTGGATTTGCTTGCTCTTTTGTTATGGGACCATCAGATGTTCACCCTGGGGCCGCTCTACATGGAGTCATCACTGGAAATGTGGAGCACGCTGTGTGGGCAACTCTGGGCAAATCCACACACTGCCCCAGGGCTGCCTCCCATTTGTTGGGGTGGGGGGACACAGGGCACCCACACAGCTACCCCATTCTCCCCCATCTGTTGGGGCATGCACATATATTCACGACCATAGAGTCACGGTCAGCAACCTAGGGCACCCAAGGATTGACTGCCACTCTGTGGGGGAGCATGGGCAGAGTGCAGCAGAGGGGGTAACACCTGCCCAATTATTATGGTCCTGCATGGAGCCTGCAGGTGGTGGGTGAAGGGGGCACAGAGTGATCACAGGTTCCGTGGGCCTCTCCTTTCATGTGAAAACACAAGTGAGAGCTCAACCCATATAAATAAGCTTCTGCAGGGAACCTTGTCAAGCAGGATCATCCCCAAGGAACATCCGGAGCTAAGCACCACCACAGCCTGTGCAACAGACACTGCACCAGGGTAAAGCAGGCCATTACGTTTGATGGTCCACTTACTCTTACGCTGCTCTGGGTTCACTGTGCTTCTGTGCCATTGGGGAGGGGCGGACCACTCCTAGAAGTGTGGAGGCGGGGCCGTGTAGATGCACATCCGTGCGTTGCCCCACCCTCTCCCTGCCCCCTCCCTGGCCCAGGCTGTTGTCACTCTTTGGCACACAGGCCAAATCCTAGAGGGCCTCACTCTGGGCAGAATTAAAGCATGATGGCGCACAGTGCCATCGCATCTGAAAACTCCCTAAATTGATCTTGTGAACACTTTAGTCTGAAATAATGATCCCTGATTCAAAATTTAAACCAGGTTCTGGAGACCTAACTTTAAAGGATTTATTTTAATGCAGATTAAGCTCAATTGAAATTAGTGATCATGTGAACAGATTATCCGGTCTGTGTCGCAGGCACAATAGAGTGCTGCAGATAGGCATGTCTCCCCTCCAGCTGTCCATATCTCTGTGGTATCTTGCAGTTTTTCCAGCAGTCTCTGCTTGGCATGCCAAACTTAAAATCCACCACGCCAAGACCCCTCCATTTTAAAAGGTGATTGCTCTATCTGTTGCTGTCTCTGTACTCCCAGAAATCAGATCAGAAGAGGACATGGAAATCTAGTTGTGCTGCACCATGGGATTTTGCAGACTTCCTTGTGACTCCTAATCTGGATTAACCTGTTCACACTGCAAATTAGGATTAATTCTTATTCCTGATTAAAAATGTTCATGTGAACAGTTACTGAATAATAACACTGAATTAATGGATCATGTTTAAAAGTGAATTCAAATTAACTGTGATCATGTAAAAAGAGTGTTAGACCCTTCAGAGCTGCACCAGGGAGACTCCCCTGATTGCATCATAAGGTCCCTTTTAGATGAGTGGTGCACACTCGCGGGATGAAAAGACGTACATTTTCAAATTACTGTAAGGCACAGGCAGTCCACATCAATGCCTGTCACAGCCCACATGCACGCACCCTAAAGATGCCTCCCTATTTCCCATCTCCTACCTGGTTCCCACCCCCATCTCCCATCCGCTTTCTCCTGCCAATGTCTTAGTCACTTGGGGATCCACCTTCTGTTTCCATTTCACTTTTCCCCTTTCCCCTCCCACCAGCCAGCTTCTCTTTTATTGAATTAGAGTCTGCCTTGATAGCCAGGATGGTTTTGTACTGACTGATTAAGAAGAGACCATTGAATTGCTTTAGCAATCATTTATTGAGTGCCTAGTAGATACAGAAAACTCAGCTGAGATAACAATGTCTGGGAGATAAAATTCTCTATTAGAGAATGCTCATAAACAGTTCTCTCATCATCTTTCTCCAGCCCCTGCACTGACATAGAGAGGCAAAGCTTGAGAATGGTGAAAAAAATCATGCATTTGGTGGTTACTGCAGGCCAGAACAACGGGAAAGAATGTAAACAGAGCTAGCGATCATTTTCCTTCTGGTTGCAGAATTTTCAGAGAACATCCTGAATTGCAGACACTCATCTGCTCTTTTCAGTGGTTTCCTGCACCCACAACCTGGGAGATTCGTGTGTGTGTGTGTTAAGATCCAGTGATCCCTTGGGATTTCTCAGCCCATTCCTGGACAAAACTAACAAGGGGAGAGGGGATATATCCAGTGGCATGATATTTGCAAGGCAGCAGATAGGAATGGGCGAACAGATCGCAGTTCGGGTTCGACCGTCCGGTTCGGTCCAGTTTGCTCGCCGCGTTCAGGTTCGGCCATTTGCTTCACCTGCCGCATTCAGGTTCGGGCGTTCGGTTGGTCATGTTCTGTTCTGTTCAGGCGTTCGGAAAAAGTATCGCGAGATCCCGTGATCATGTCAGAAACCAGAAATTCGAGTGTGTGCTGGAGCTTGTGTGAGTGAAAGTGTGTGTGTTGTGGCTGTCTGGGTGTTCGGTTGAGATTCGTGTGTTTTGGCTGTGTGGTGTGTGTTGGTTTCATTTTGGCTGCTTGGTGAGTGTTGGTGGGTGCTGTGTGTATTGGCTGTATGTTTAATAAAAAAAAAAAAAAAAGAAGAAGAAGGTGACCAGTGCCACCATAATTAAATGACGGGCCTGGGGGAAGGCGAAGGTGGCAGAGCCGGTGGTGGAGGAAGAGGTTCCTTTGCCCACTGCTGGACCTTCATGGTGGAGGAGGAGCCAGAGCCAGCAGGCACAGGAGGTGCTGCTGCCACTGCTGCCAAGTTTGTAAACTTTTTTTTACTCTGAGGACAAGAAACTTAAGGTTCTATCCATTAAAGGGAGCTCACTGGCATGCAGGTGGGTGCATGGGTGGTGGGCATCAGTCAGACACAAACAGTGGGCATCAGTGGGTAGCAGAGGATGTCTGCCACAGAGAGAGAGGGTACCGTAGTGTGGGGGGCTCTTCCAACAGTCAGGTATGAGCACAAGCAGCACCCCCACCCAAACATGTGCCAGGCTAGCAAGGGTCTCCATTCTCAAGTTGCCATCCCATTCTCTAGGCACCCCCAAATAAGGGCAGGATTTGCACGTGCCAGCCACCAGGGTCTTTTCAGTTCCCATCCATAGTGCCCCAAGGAGGGCAGGATTTTCATGTGCCAGCAAGGGTACTTCCAGTTTCCATCGCTACTAGCACCCAAAGAAGGGCAGGATTTGCACGTGCCAGCCAGCCAGGGTCTCCCCATTGCCATCCCAAGCACCCCAAGAAGGGCAGGATTTGCACATGCCAGTCAGGGTCTTTCTACACACACCCCTGCAGCACCCCAAGAAGGGCAGGATTTGCACATGCCAGTCAGGGTCTTTCTACTTGCAATCCCTAGCATCCCCTAGCACCCCAAGGAGGGCAGGATTTGCACATGCCAGCCACCAGGAACTTTCCAGTTGCCATCCATAGTGCCCCAAGGAGGGCAGGGTTTGTACAAGCCAGCAAGGATCTCATCCCCTACTAGCACCCAAAGAAGGGCAGGATTTGCACGTGCCAGCCAGCCAGGGTCTCCCCATTGCCATCCCAAGCACCCCAAGGAGGGAGGACTAGAGACATCATCATAAATGCATGATATTACTTTGGTGTTCTTAATGTGTTCCCATTTCAGAGAGGAATCGGATGCCAGACCCAGCACTGGTGCCACTGCCAGGCCAAGAAGGACCCCTAGGCCAAGGTCACCAGTGACACCCCCAGATATTTGGCGGACAAGGTCGGATGTCTTGAGGTTTTATGACAAGGGTAATGGAATTGCCACATGCAAGGTAAGGCACGGGGAGTGGAACAACAGGGAATGAATTGCCCTATGACCTGTTAGGAATGGGAGCCCTCTGCAGAGAGAGATTGACCTCCCAGTCCACCCACTTGTAGAGACAGAATGCAGGCAGGGCTTGACAGACCATTGGTCTGACACAGTATGGCACTTCTTATGTTCCTATCTTTTTGTGCTCTTTTTAGATCTGCCAGAAAAGATTCCGGCTGTAAAAAGAGCTCATTGCCCACATTGAGCGAACTCATGGCAGGAGAGTGAGATGGCAGGAGAAGGATTCTGGTGTGGCTGTGGACCCTCAGCTCCAGAAGAAGTGGGGGGAAGGTGACCCAAAAAAGATGGCATGTAAGCCCTTTCCCCACCCCCCTCCAGCCCCAATCTGGAGACCCCTGGGCCCCAGGAGTCTGGTGAGGTCAAGACCTTTCGGGCAAAGTTGGAGAGGCCCACCCGGGACTTCATGGCCAGCCTGCAGCAGACAGCAGCCACCATTGAGAACTGCCTGGTGGAGCAGTTCCAGGTGGAGAAGAAGAAGGTGGAGGCGTACGGCCAGTACGTTTCCACCAAGATGGAACACCTGGAACTATACTACCAGGCATTCTCCAGGTGGCATCGGGCCATGGAAGGGGCCGTGGAGTTTTCCGTGGCCCATGACTACAACCATCAAGAGTCCCAGGTGGCTGCCTCTCAGCCCTGTGCTGCGCCCCAACGTCTGTTGCCTTTCTCCCATGTCCCAGGGGACAGATACTAATAGTTTAATTTATACGTTTCCTTTCAATGTTTGCTTTTGTTTTCAGAATGTTGTTGTTGTTTTGTTCTTGCTGTTGTTATTTAAATAGTTTTAATAAAAGTTGTTGTATTTCTTGTTACGAGCTTTGTTTGACCTTTCTAATCTTTTATCCCTATGTGCTGAAGTTCTGGCTGGCAGGTGGCAGAATCTCATGCAACTTGTCGATCCCTACCAGCAGCACCTGCCACCTCATGTAGCATAGTTAATAACCCAAAGATGTGCTGTGCCAGCTGTAGGGTCTCAACTTGCAGACAGCCCCCCAGGAGGTGCAGGGCTTGTGTTTGTGTGGGTGGGTTAGACAGAGAGAAAGAAAGACAGGCTCATTGGCAGTGGGCAGTGGGCAGCAGGCAGCAGGAGTGGGTGGTCAGAGGGGCTTTTATTTCCAGCAGCTTCAGCGGGCATTCACGGGTGGGTGAGGAGGAGTAGACTGTTGGTTGGCGTGTGGGCACCGGGCTTCTGGATGCAGTGGAATGGAATGCGGTCCCCAGTGACTGGAATGATGGTCCCAGAATTTAGTTGATGGTTCCTCGGATGGGTGGATGTGACTGATTTAGGGATAGTGGAATGACAGCCTAAAGTCTGTTGGGCACACTTCATTCAATCATGCGATAGGTGGTAGCATCAGGTACAGGAACCTACACAGGCAGGCAGGCACATATAATACGTTGTGTTATATTCCATCTCATTATGGTAGGTTTGCTGCGTGTTGGATGTGGGCAATGGGCATTGGGCGCATGAGCACAGATGGGAGTTCTTCCTGGTTCTGGCAGGTGGCAGCCAGGTTAGCTGGATAAACCTACCTCTCCCCTTCCAACCCCCATCTCTCTCATTCTAGCTGGGAACCTCTTTCTCTCTCTCTCTCTCTCTGGCCATATAGTGCAGGTGACAGCATGGGTGGTATTGTGTCTGTCTCTCCTTCTAGCAGTGGAGAGACTTTCTCTCTCTCTCTCTCACCATCAACAGCAGGTTGTGTAAAGAAAAGGTGGAATGATCGTGCCCAAGAACCCTGAGGGTGGGTACTGGGGCTAGAGTGATAGCTTCTAGATATTGGCCACAGCCCTCCCTGCCACTAACAAAGCCCCAGAACCCTGATGGCAGGTTGTGGGGCTGGAGTGGCCGTTTCTTGTTATGGGGGAATGACAGCGCCTCTGTGCAAGGAATGATGCCCCCATAACCATGACGGTGGGTCCTGGAGCTAGAGTGGCAGATTAAAGATATTGGCCACAGCCCTCCCTGCCTGTAACTTAGTCCCAGAACCCTGATGGCGGGTCCTGGGACGGGAGTGGCTCTTTCTTGATGCAGTGGAATGACAGCGCCCTCTGTGAGGAATGATGGCCCCAGACCCATGACGGTGGGTACTGGGGCTAGAGTGGAAGCTTCTAGATATTCCCCACAGCCCTCCCTGCCTGTAACCTGGCCCCAGAACCCTGATGGCAGGTCCTGGGGCTGGAGTGGCTGTTTCTTGATGCGGTGGAATGACAGCACCCTGTGTAAGGAATGATGGCCCCAGACCCATGACAGTGGGTCCTGGGGCTAGGGTGTCAGCTTCTGGATATTGGCCGCACCCCTCCCTGCCTGTAACTTGGCCCCAGAACCCTGGTGGCAGGTCCTGGTGCTGGAATGGTTGTTTCTTGATTTGGTGGAAAGACATTGCCTCTGTGAGAGGAATGATGGCCCCAGACCCATGATGGTGTGTCCTGGGGCTAGAGTGGCAGCTTCTGGATATTGACCACACCCTTCCCTGCCTGTAACTTGGCCCCATAACCCTGACAGTGGGTCCTGGGGCTGGAGTGGCTGCTTCTTGATGCGGTGGAAATACGTTACCTCCGTGAGAGGAATGATGGCCCTAGACCCATGACAGTGGGTTCTGGGGCTAGAGTGGCAGCTTCTAGATATTGTCCACAGCCCTCCCTGCCTGCAACTTTGCCCCAGAACCCTGGCAGCAGGTCCTGGGGCTAAGTGGCTGTTTCTTGATGCTGTGAAATGACATTGTTCCTGTGCGAGGAATGCCAGGCCCCAGAACCTGTGGCACAGACAGCATGGGTGGCATTGGCAGCAGCAGCAGACATTGGTTGCCAGGGTACAGAACCGTTGGCACAGACAGCATATAGGCCTGACCTGGGGGCCATTGGTACCAGCAGACATTGGCTGCCAGGGTACAGAACCCTTGTCACAGATGGAATATAGGCCTGGCCTGGGGGCCATTGGTACTAGCACCAGAAGACATTGGTTGTCAGGGTTCAGAACCCTTGCTACAGACAGCATATAGACCTGGCCTGGGGGCCATTGGTACTACACCTGCAGACATTGGTTGCCAGGGTACAGAACGCTTGCCACAGACAGCATATAGGCCTGTCCTGTAGGCCATTGGTACCAGCAGACATTGGTTGCCAGGGTACAGAACCCTTTGCACAGACAGCATATAGGCCTGGCCTAGGGGCCATTGGCACCAGCAGACAGTGGGTTTCCAGGGTACAGAACCCTTTGCACAAACAGCATATAGACCTGGGGGCCATTGGCACTAGCAGGAGCAGACATTGTTTGCCTGGACAGTCAGTCAGGTGGCGTGGCATGAGCGGGAGTCAGGCAGATTGATGCAGGGTTCGAGCTTTCCAAACTGTGCAGGCGGACAGGCAGGCAGCATAGTATGAGAGGCAGTAGGGCAGGCAGGCTTGGGCAGGCTTTGAGCTAGGCAACCTGGGTGGGAAGACAAGCACCTTGCCATGGGAGACAGGAAGGCAGACTGAGGCATGCTTTGAGCTTGGCGGCAAACTGGGCGGGCAGACAGGCAGTGTGGTATGGGAGGCAGTAGGGGAGGCAGGTTGGGACATTGGCAGCAGGACACTCAGATAGGCTAGCAAAGACTGTGCAGCATGAGAGAACGAGAGCCAGTCAGCATCACATAGGCGGGCCAAGATTGTGTAGCCATAGGCAGGCTGTCAGGCTTACAGTTTGTTTCCCAATGCCACCCTGCGTCATGAGGTCAGTCAGATAAGGTGGCTGAGGCCATCTAGTATGGGGGGGGCAGAGCGGGTTCCAGGAATTGGGAGGGAGGGTCAGCACCTCAGCAGCATAGGAGCAGTAGCCTTAGCCCACATTGAGGACAAGGAGGAGCCCCATCCTGACTGCCCCTGGAATGGGATGGCATGTGCCACTGCACCATCAGTCCTTGTCCAGGGGCAGTTCAGGGAATCCCATCAGTGGAAGGTTCACCTTTAGGAACAACAACTGCTCCACCAACTTGACCCCCAGTCTCAGGAGCAAATGTCCCCCGCCACAGAGAACACCCGCTCGCTGGGAACCCTGGTTGGTGGGCAGGACAATAATTCCCTGGCCACTTTGGACAGGGCCTGCCACATGTCAGTCTTGCTGGCCCAGTAGGCCAAGGAATCACTGCTGCGATTGATGCATGGTTCCTCATCCAGGTAGGTCTCAACTTCTGCTGAGGTGCGATCATACTCCCTCTCGTAGCTGTCCCGGGGCACCACTGCCCCCACTTCCCTCAGCCATGCTGTCTACCCTTTTTTGCTGGGTCCCATGGCCCCCAGAGTGGGCTGTGCAGAGGAGCTGCTGGCAGTAGGGTGCTTCTGCTGCTGCTGATCCTGCTTCTGCTGCTTCTACCGCTAGGCATGGAGGTAGGGATAGACCCCGCTGACTGAAAGGGGCAGCTGCTCCCACTCCCACCATCCCCAGGGGTGTCTTGCTGCTGCTGCTGCTGCCGCACACTCTCAAGAGCCTTCTCTGCCTTCTGGACCCTCCCCACAAGATCATCCTTCCGGAAGCCATAGAGGGATGACTTGCGTGCCACACTGCCCTTGACCCTGGGGTCCAGCATTGTTCCCAAAAGATATTCCCCCTGCAGCAGGAGCTCATCAAACCTCACCTTCAGGCCTGTCTTGAGCTTCTGGGCCAGCCCAACCACCTCAGCCCCCAGCTTCTTGCCCCAAGGGCCGCAATCCTGCCACTGCAGAATCTCCTTCAGACTCCGGTGGAGACTCTGGACCAGAGGGGTCACCTGGCTGATTGTGGCCGTGGAGGAGCTAATGGTCTCCGTCACTTCCAGGAACAGTCTGAGAACAAAGACCATCTGGGAGAGGATCTCCCATTCTGCCCCATTGAACCCTGGAGGAGCCCCGCTGTCTATGTCCAATTGCACCTGATGCAAAGCGGCTTTCAGCTCCACATGCCGCTCAAGCATCAGGAAGGTGGAATTCCACCTGGTGGAGACATTCCACACTGGCTGGTGCACTGGGCAGCCTTGCTCTGCCTGCTTGGCCCTGAGGAGTTCGCTGCCCTTCATGCTGCGATTAAAGAACCCAGCCAGCTCCTTCCCCAGCTGGATCAGGGATCTACGGGTGCCTTACCCAATCCCCTTATCTCCCAAGTGCATAGCGTTCTTGACCACCAGGTGGAGGGTGTGTGTGGTGCCAGGGATGCTTGTGAAGCCCCCATCATGGACTGCCTTGTGTATATTGGCCACATTATCGGTCACCACACACCCCGGGGTGAACAGTATACCTGGTATGACCCACTCCTCCATCACAGTGTTCAGGGCTGCCTCTATATTCCTGGCAGTGTGGGGGCAGTCCATGACTTCCACCTGAAGCAGGGCCCACCTATACCCTGCTTCAGGACCCCTCATGCCACTTTCAAATGCCAACTCTGGGTCCTGCCACCAGTGCACTGTCACCACCAGGTACACGTGCTGGGCATTCTGGCTGGACCACAGGTCAGTGGTGAAATGCACAGTGGCACCCCCAACCCCTGCCAGCTGCTCCTTCACCCGCTCCTTCAAAGCCCCATACAGGGCTGGCACCACCGTATGACTCAGAGTGGTGCTGGACGACAGCTTAAACTGTGGAGCCAGGAACTGCATCAACCGCTTAAACCCGGTGTCCCCGATAATGGAGAAGGACTGGTCATCAACAGCGATCATCTCACCCAACAGGCACGTGGCTTTCTCTTGAAAGCCACGCCACCCTCCAGCTGATGATGGCCTTGGCAGCTGCCTTCATCCTAGCTCCTCCATTGTGGGCTGATGCTGCTGGCGAGGCTGCTGCTCCTGCTGCTCCCCCCTATCAGAGATACTGCTCCTGCTGCTTGATGCAGCCACTGGAGCAGAACGGTTGCCCGATGAAGGAGGCGAATGACTAGCCTCTTGGGTCGGGAGCCCGCTACGATCCACTGACCCTGCCAGCACTGTGGCATGATTTCAGGTGCCTCGACATGGTGGTTGTCCCCAGGTTGGTGAGTACCTGCCCACGCTTCACCACCTTATTGCACAAAGTGCACTGCACCTTAAAATGCTCCCAGACCCATGATTTTTTAGACACTCCTGCCTTCTGGCCCGTACCGGGTGACACACTCCTGGGAGGGGCAGGACATAGTGGCACTGGTGACACAGCTCATTGAGGGACAGCCATCACCTCAGCAGCACCAGATACAGAGACCTCCTCCACAGAAATCTCTGCATCACTGTCCCTGTCCCCAAACAGAGTGACGGACGCTGCTGGACTCCCCATGCTGCTCCCACTCTGAGCAGCACTCTCCCCCTGCCCCCTATAGCTGCTGTTGCTGCTGCTGCTGCTGCTGCTGTTGCTACGCTCCCTTCTTCCATTGCCCGGGGATCGGGCCCTGCCTCTAGCAGCCGGGGTGAAATCCATCAGCCCTGGACTGCTTTGGGGGATTGCCTCTATAATTATGGGGGAGTCTGGGGACAATGGTGACCCCAGAGGAGCTTCAGGCACTGAGTCGCCTGCACCTGCAGCCGCAGATGAGACAGACTCAGCTGCCTGCAATGCAGACATTACAGTGCTCTGCATGGCAGTGGAGGATGCTGCCAGGAGGTGATGCCTAACCCCCTGGCCCCTAGTGCCACTGGCAGCACTAGTGCCACTAGAGTTGGGAGAGGAAGACCCACAATCAGGCCTGTGCAGCTTGGGGCGTGGTGATGGGCTGCTGCTTCTGCCTGATGGCACTCTGCTGGCATGGCCCCTGCCAGCTCTGCCACGTGTCTCATTACCTTGCATGTGGGCAGCAGACCGGCCTCGCCCTCTCCTACCGCCCCTCTCCATTTCTCCCATCAAAAGAATGCACAAATATTTTATAAAAATGTTTTTTAATTATTATTTTTAAAAATTATATATATATATATATATATATATATATATATATATACAAACACAGACTAAATCTAACTGCTACTAACTTTATTATTATTATTATTAACAAACATTGATGTAGTGCCAGCAGTGTACCTGGCACTTTACAAAGTAATAAAATAGACACGGTCCCTGCCCCTAGGGCTTACAATCTGAGAGACAGGAGCTGGGGGAGAGACTTAGGAAG
>QEPC01001081.1:2207012-2247208 GCA_003113815.1 Sphenodon punctatus | reverse complement strand
GGAAGGAACAAAAACTGCTGGGAGAGAGGGAGCCTTCTGAAACGCCTGCTGTTCAGGAACAGTGACTAGCTCAGAAGGTGTTGGGAAAGGGGGGGAGGCAATCAGTTTTGTTTCTTGCTGAGCTCGCCTCACTGCAAGCCCCATTGGTTCTGTGCAGCCTAGCCCATGGCCAATTGTAGACTGCGAAGCCAGTGGTCTGAGGCAAAAAGGGATGCTGATTGGGCAGGCTGGCTGCTACTCCAAGCCTCTCCACCCCTGGTGCCTGTTGGGAAGGGGGGAGGCAATCAGTTTTGTTTCTTGCTGCGCTCGCCTCAATGCAAGCCCCATTGGCTCCATGCAGCCTAGCCCGTGGTCAATCGCAGACTGCGAAGCTAGTGGTCTGATGCAAAAAGGGATGGTGATTGGGCAGGCTGGCTGCTACTCCATGCCTCTTCACCCCTGGTGCCTGGAAGTCTGCTCCACAGCTGACTCCCCCTCCCTGTCACATTTTGCCTTCCAGTGACATGTTTTTGCCACCTGAACTCACCCGAACGTGATCCGAACTGACCAAACTGTTCGGTCATTTTGACGTTCGGAATCCAGGTCGGTTCAGTCAGTTCGGATTCGGGTTTGGGTTCAGGTTCAGGTTCGGGTTCGGGTTCGGGTTCAGGTTCAGGTTCAGGTTCGGGTTCGATTGTCCAAACAGACCAAGTTCGGTCCAAACTCCGAACTTCCGAACTGCATTCCAGGTCAAACCTAGCAGCAAAAGGCACCACTTGGAGATGTACTTAGGAGTTGTGTAACCTGTACAAAGTCCCATGATGAGAGTGGCCCCTCCAAGGGTTTTCAGTGCATCAACCCCATAAGAGAATGCAGAAACCTTGGTGAGGTCCTTCCCAGTGTTGGGCCTGGTTTGAATGAACCAGTCTCATACATGTGAGTGATGCCCCTTTAAGATCCAGAGACTGAATAAAACCTTAATGAAGACCTTTCCCCCACAAACTCTGTCCCAAGACCCCTTCATAAGAGTCCACCAAGCCTCACTTGGTACCAGGAGTGGACCACAAGCTGTGAACACTGAAGATAGGAATCAAGAAAATATCATAATGCCACTAAATAAATCTATAGTGAGACCACGCCTTGAATATTGTGTATAGATGGTCACCCCATCTCAAAGATATAGTAACACTGAAAAAGGTGCAGAGAAGGGCAGTAAAAATGATCCCAGGAATAGAACGGTTTCCTTATGAGAAGAGTTGCAGTCTTAAATGTCTTTTTAAGCTTGGAGAAGAGACAACTGAAAGGGGATATGATAGAAGTATATAAAATCATGAGTGGTATGGAACAAGTAAATCGGGAACTAAGAGGAACTAAGAGGAGCTAAGAGGAAACAGCAGGGAATGGATCACTCTGTTATGACCTGTTGGGTACTTCTCTGAAGCGACAGAGACTGCTGGGCTCGATGGACCATTGCTTTGACCCAGTATGGCACTTCTTATGTTGTGAAGGAGCAAGAAGGGCAATGAAGCAATTAAGAGACCCAGCTGAGCCAAACTCCTCCAGCACCTCAGCAAATAATGAAGGAGATTCAAGAAGCAATTCAACCTCTACTTCCTGCCAAGTGGAGCCATAGAGAAGGCAGATAAGAAAAGGGCAACTATTTTCTTTAAAAAAGCTGGGCCAGAAGCACTAGATGTCTACAACAGTTTGTGGTTAAACCAGCAAGAGCAGGCTAGTTATGAGTCTATCCTGTAAAGACTTGAGCATGGCACTCCTAGAAATAATGAGACTTGATACACCTTTCCTAAAAGACGTAAATAGAGGAAGAAACTGCTGGAGAATTTGTGATTCTCCAAACAGGGAATTTTCAGAGAGCTCACAGATTCCATCATCAGAGTCCATATTGTAACTGGACCAGTGAAACAAATATCAGAAAGAGGTGACTGGAAGATCTAGACTTGGACATAGAACAGGCAATCACAATTTGCCAGGCAGATGAGATCACCTTGGTCATACAAACCTAAACACCCCTGTCTCCTCTTTCTGGTGAGCTTCCTAAAGGCACACTGCAACAGGTTCATGCCAAAGCACTAGTACAAAGAGCAGTAGTGAGAACTAAATGACCTAGGAGGACTGGTTACAATCAGAGGGACAAATCCCATACCCTGTGCACAGTGTGCACGTATACACTCATGGATCCCACACAGGAGTCACGCGCACCCCTGTTGTTGGGGAATTGTGCCGCGTAGATCCACACAGGACCAGTGCACACAGTGCATGGAGAGGGGTATGGGATTGTGGCCACTAAGTGGGTCATCATCACGTGTAGGAAACTATTACTAAATGTTACTAAATCCCCTCCTATTAAATCCCTAACCTAAAAAGCCCCAGAGTTCAGTGACTAGGGAAACATAAACTTGATTTAAGCATCCTTCCTTTTTTTAAAAAAAAAAGTTGCAGATAGCAGTCCAGACACAGGATGGGGGGGATATCCAGTCTTTTGCACAGAGTGAAACATCTTCCAGTTGGGAAGAGGTCATATGTGTGCACCCGGTGTAAACAGCTCCTATCTCTCAGAGAATATGTGCAGTCTCTGGAGGCTAGAGTGGCAGAACTAGAGGATCTGAGGCAGACAGAAGTATATAGAGGAGTCCTTCAGGGACATAGGGTGTTAACAAACATGACTCTGCACATTATGGCCTGCTACGGTTCACCTGGGTAAGAGCCTTAGCTGCATATCTGTTAGCAGGCCACTGGATGTGGGCCCTCTACAGCCCCCAACCAGGTAAGCAGTTGCCCTGGAATTGTGGTGGGCCCAGAAAGAGCCAGGCCCACAGTCTGGGCCCAAGGGCTGGGCCAGGCAGTCCATAGCGAGTGAGCACATTTGTTCATGCTGTCATCCCAACACAGGGGTTGCCATGGCTGCCTGTACCGGTATCAATGGCTGCTCATTATGGCAGGGTGCCTGCTGCTGGCTGCAGCATGGGGGCAGGGCCAGCTGGTGTCGCATTGCTTTTGCCTCCCCTCCCTAGCTGGGTTGATCTACACCAACTTGGTTCAGTTCCCTGACCTGACCTAGCCTGGGATGCTCCCCACTCCTCAGGACATGTAGCCAGCACTCCAGCTGCACATATATTAACACCCATAGTAGAGTGGTTCCACCTCCATTCTGGCAGCCTCTGCGGAAGGAGAGCATCAAGATCCTGTAGCTGGGACCTGTCTTCCAGGTGATGTGTTATCATCTTGCACCAAGGATACATCTCCAGGGGTGTGCTCAGAAGGGTGAGAATAGGATTGCCATGATGGGAGCTGTTGATTTTATTGTTAAAAATGTAGGTTCCTGGTGGCTACGAGGACCACATGGTAAATTGCCTGCCTGGTGCAAAAGTAGCAGACCTCACAAGTCACTAGGGATGTGCGAACGCGATTCGGAAGTTCAGGGTTCAGCCCAAACTCAGGGTATTCGGCCCGTTTGCAAAAACCCAGAATCCAAACTGACCCCTGCCTGAATTGACCGAACAAAGTTTGGGTTCTGAACGCGTTTGGGAGGGGGGAGGGAGTGCAGGGAGGTACCCGGTTTTCCCTCCCCGTCCAGACCATGCAGGTGGAAGGGGTGCCGGGGAGCACTTCCCCCCCCTGCCCAGCCTGGGATTTTTTTTGTTTTCTTTTAGCCCCACCCCACAGCTCCAGCCCTAGGTCTGGTGGCAGCAGCGACAGCGACAGTGGCAGTGGCAGCGGCAATGGTGACGGGACCAGCGACGGTAGCACTCCAGAGTGCTTCAGTCTGCTACTGGGCCTTCCGGGTCAAACCAGAAGGCCTAGTACTAGTAGCAGCCTGAAGCGCTCCGGAGCGCCACCGCCACTGGACACGCTGTCGCTGCCATCGCCACTGGCAGACCCAGACCCCAACGTACCTGGTGGGGCCGGAGCCCTGGCCCTGGGGCCGGTGGCGGCGGTGGTGGCAGCAGCAGTGGCAGCAGGTCCAGCGGCAGTGCTCCGGAGTGCTTCAAGCCACTACTAGGCCTTCCGGTTTGACCCGGAAGGCCTAGTAGCAACCTGAAGTGCTCCGGATCACCACCGCTGCTGTACCCACTGCCGCTGCCACCGCCACTGCCACCACTGGACCGGCGGCTGGAGCCCCGGCACCACCAGGTAGGACGATCCCTGGGGTGAGGTGGGGTTAAAAAAAAAATCACAGGCTGGGCGAGGGGGGGAGAGGTGCTCCCCAGCGCCCCTTCCACCCATGCAGCCAGGCCGAACCGAACCCCTGGGGGTTCGCACATCCCTACAAGTCACTGAGACAGAATTTTAGAGAGTGCTGGGGCAGAGCTAGCTATTGTGGTACATGTGGGTACCAATGACATAGGAAGATGTAGGAGGAAGGTTCTGGAAGCCAAACTTAGGCTTGAATGTAGGTGATTGAAGTCCTGAACCTGCATGGTAGCATTTTCAGAAATGCTCTCAACTCCACATGCAGGACCCCAGAAGCAGGTTGGGCTCCAGAATCTCAGTGCATGGATGAGATGATGGTGTAGGGAGGAGGGCTTTAGATTAATTAAGAACTGGTAAACCTTTTGGGGAAGGGGGAGCCAGGAGCCTATACCAATGGGATAGTCTCCACCTTAACCAAAAACGGAACCTGGCTGCTGGCACTAAAAATTAAAAAAAGGAGATAGAACAGTTTTAAAACTAGAATCTGGGGGAAAGCCAACAGGTGCTGAGGAACACATGGTTCAGGCTGAGGCATCCCCAAAGGATGCTGTTAACTCCGGGAAATTAGAGTATCTTAATACAGGATATAGAAGAAGCTGAGGGAGCCCACCATGTGCAGGGATGGTGGAAATCAGTACAGAAGAGACAAATATAAATAATTCCAAAATATCTGAAACAGTTAAATATAATGAGCAGATTAAGAATAAGAATAAAAATAATGTATTTAAGTGTCTATATGCAAATACTAGAAGTCCAAAAGGTAAGATTGGAGAATTCGAGTGTGTGGCACTAAATAAAGATCTAGACATAAAGGCATCTCAGAAACCTGATGAAATGAGGATAACCAATGGGACACTGTAATACCAGGGTACAAAATATTTAGAAATCACAGAGTAGATTGACCTGGTGGTGGGGTGGCACTATATGGTAAAGACATCATTGAGTCAAGTAGGATAAAAAATTTACAGGAAGTGAACGGTACTCTGGAATCTCTAAGGATAGAAATTTCATGAGTAATGGGAAGTTGTATAGCAGTGGGGCTATACTACTCCCTAACCAGGACAGTCAGACTGACCGTGAAATTCTAACAGATTAGACAGGCTACTAAAATCAGAAACCTAATAATAATGGGTGATTTCAATTAGCTAATATTGACTGGGTGAACATCTCCTCGCAGCGTAATATGGAGGTAAAGTGTCTGGATGCCATAAATGACTGCTTCTTGGAGCAGCTGGTCCTGGAGCCAATGAGAGGAGGAGCTACTGTAGAACTAGTCCAAAGTGGAACACAGGACCTGGTACAAGGGCTAACAGTGGTGGAGCTACTTGGCAATAGTGATAATAGTATAATCCAATCTGACATCCCTACTGGAGGGAGAATAATAAACAAAGCTACTGCAGTAACATTTAACTAAAAAAGGAAAGTTATGCTAAAATGAGGAAGCCAGTTAGAAGGAAACTAAAAGGAGCAATTGTGAGGATTAAAGAATAATAAAGAATAAAACTGAAAATATCATAATGCTTCTACATAAATCTATGGTGCAAGCACACCTTGAGTATTGTGTGTACTTCTGGTCACCCCATCTCAAAAAAAGATATAGTAGAAATAGAAAAAATACAGAGAAAGGCAACAAAAATTATAAAGGATATGGAACAGCTCCCTGTTAAGAAGGCTAGATAGGTTGGGGCTCTTCAGCTTGGAGAACAAACGACAGAGGGGATATGACAGAAGTTCATAAAATCATGAGTGGTGTGGAATGAGTAAGTAGGGAACAATTATCTACCCCCTCAAATACTGCTAGAACTAGACACCCCATAAAACTAACATGTAGCAGATTTAAAACAAACAAAAGAAAATATTTTTTCACTCAACACACAATGAAGTTATGGAATTTTTTGCCAGAAGATGTGGTCAAGGCCAGTAGTACAGCTGTGTTTTTTAAAGGATTGGACGAGTTTCTGGAGCATAGGTCCATTGGCAGCTTTAGCCGGGTAGATTTGGGGGGACCTGTTGGGTACTTCTTCCAAGTCACTGAGGTTGGCCACTGTCGGAGACAGGTGCCGGGCTCAATGGACCATTGGTCTGGCCCAGTTTGGCACTACTTACGTTCTTACGTTAAAGAACTTTCTAAGGCCTACCCAGTAAGGCCAGAGACTGAGCTCAGGACTCTCAATTGAGAGTCCAACTTGCTGTCCCTTGGACAATGCTGCTCACTCCTGCCCTGCCCCAGGTATGTATAGTTGAGATATTTCCCTTCCTCTCCTGCTCTGGTGGCAGTTGCAGTAGTGGTGGTGATGCCAACTCCAGATCCAGCAGTGAAGGAGCAGGGTCTGCAGGGATGAGGCACTGGGGTTCAGATGTTGAGCTGCCCCCTACACTTTTTATTTTATTTATTTATTTATTTATTTAGTAGCAACATTTAGTACCCCACCTTTTCCTGCATAATGCCAGCTCGTGGCGGCTTACAGAAATTCTATCATAAAATCATAAAACAATATAAAATATCCCATAATATAAAACAGTAATATATAAATATAATCAATCAAAAATACAATCAAGGTGGAGCTAAAACAAATCCCCCTCCCCCCATCCACTACCCATCTCCCTCGCCCAAGGCCTATGTATGGATTAGTGTGACTCCTTTATTCAAAGTAGGTGATAACAAACAAGACATTGCCCCAGATTGGCCCCTGTTAGCCCCAGATTTACCTGTCTGTCTGAACGGTGGCCACCAGATGTTTGCCTCAGGGCTGCCCTGAGACCACTCCAGGGCAACTCAGTACCACGTTATTTCCAGGAATGCAGAGCATGCAGTGCAGGTTAACCTGGTCCAAACCAGAGCAACCGTGGGACTAGGTCTCATTTGTTAGGTTCCCTCAGAGCCCTGGGTCTGCCAGAAGCACAGAGACATGGCTGGTGTGCCCCTTTCAGCTGACAGCTGGCCGGAAGAGAGAAGCACAGAAGTCCCCAGAGGCTTTCAAGGGTGGGATCTGCACTCCCCTTTCCCAACCAGCTGAGAGGGGTGAGCTAGCGCGGTTTCCAGTGGAAAAGAGGCCAATCACACCCCTCTCAGCTGACAGCTGACTGGGAAAAGGGAGCACAACAGCAGTTCCTGCCCTCCAGGAAAGGAGTGGGCCTGGAAAAGAGTTCACACCAGGGAAGAAACTGTTCCTGGCTTTGACCCCCACCCCACCCGAGCCAGCACTAGTGTGCCCCTCTCAACTGACAGCTGGCAGGGGTGGGGGAGGAAGAGCAATTGCGCTGTCCCTGGGAGGCACCTGATAGCTGGGGAGGGGGTCACACTGGTAATCCAGGGAGCAGCTGTCAGGTGGCTGGGAGGGAGAAGGGTGCTAGTGTCATCTGTGGCAGCTGGCACAAGCCCAAGAACTTCAGGCAGGGGGCTGCCCGCTTGAAGGGCTTCCAACACTGTCCTCACTCATGGCTGCTGTGTGTGACTCCATGTTCTGAAGCACTCCTGACCCATGTGTTAACATGCCCAGTTACTCGGGGAAAGTCTTCCTGAATGTCAGATATTTGAATAAACTCTGCTACAACAGACAGTTCTTTCCAAAACAGTCGCAAGCAGTCTGGACAGTCTACAAATCCTGCTTCTTGTTTCATCGCTCTATAGTCTGCTGAACAGTAAATCAGTTACTTTAGGAGACATTCCTGCGAAGGGCCTCTCCATGATGTAAATCCCCACATATAAAAGTTGAGTTTTCAGTGAGCTTAGCAGATGCTTCCCAAGGGAAGTGACATTCTTTCAAAGCTGCTCTGAGTTGGATTTCACCCTGATGCCATGTGGAACATGCATGGCACTGCCAGCACCTCTGGAATCTTGCAGCTGTATTCTTGCAGCTTCTTGTCGTCATTTCATCAGGTCACACTGCATAGTAGAGATACCTGGAATTATTGTGATACCCTAACAAATGTCTTTACAAATGGAAGCTAATTCTGTGTCTCTTTTAGAATGGGTAAGAAACTACAGGGGCATTTCTCCCTAACCTCCTGGGGAAGATGAACTCCCTGGGGAAGATGTAGGGTTCCCCTACAGAAACCGAGAAGGCATTAGCCAACCACAAACCTGCCATCTCAGATGGTGATGATAGCATGAGGGTGGGTTATATGCTGTGTTTGTATCGGTAGCCAAATTACTCCAACTAAATACAGCTCAATAGTGTCTCTAACCATGCTTGACATGGGCATGTAACCATGCTTGTAAATAACAGAATGCCGAGGCAGAGATTGGAATTACGTCCCTCAAGACAGCCATTCTGCACAGGAGAGAATAGGACACACTAGCTCTAATGCTATGCATTAAAAAGCACTTAGGCTGGTAACACAAGCATTAGAATAGCACATAAACATTGCTGTCATGCTATCAATGGGACTCTGGAGTCCAAATGGGAGCTCTAGTGCCCTTTCTGAATGTGCATGGGCAGGGGGGCGGGGAACCAATTCATGTATAGTAATGATGTGTTGCTGACACACACAAGCTAATCCCCTAACGTGCACACAGCACTAACAGAGGTGCACTTTCTGTACCACACACACCTGCACAACAGCCAGAGCAGTGATCAGCCGAGCATCCAATGCTATCAAACTTGGGATGTGGAATGTGGTGATAGTAAATAGGAGGAGAGCATTGATTATGAGAAGTAGAATAACAGTCCAAAGAGGGGCAGCTCCTCCTCTTTTGACCTCTAGTACCTGATTCCCCCCCTCTCCAAATCCTCCCTGCTCTTCTTACTCATCCACCTTCTGAGAAATTCAAATGCTGACATGAAGCAGAGAGGCCCATCTTAATTTCTGCAAGTACTGCAGTGGCAGAATGGTTCCCACTATGAGGATCTCCATGAGCTGAAATTAAAGTGGATGTTGCTACCTCATCCCCAGACTTGAACGGGCACATATCCTACACTCCTTTCCCTCATTTTTATCCCGTGTCCATAAGGTTCCTGAATTGCACACAGCCGGGTACTAGCTGCTGGGTGGCAAGCACTCAGTAAAGTAGGAAATGACTGCAAAGCCAATATTGTCTCCTCCTTGTAGTGGTTCCTCTGCAGGCATATGCTGCCTTCATTCTTCTCCAGCAGCAGGAAATGCAGGGAGAACCTGGGCCTGAAGGGTAGAGAAGAGAAAAAATATATTTCAGGCACAAATCTTATGCCCCTGCCCAAAGAGAGAAGAATCCAATGCAACTACTCATGGGAATAAATGTTAGTTGTGGAACATGAGGCTCAGGACTAGAGCTGAAACAAAATTTTGCCCTTCTCAAAAATCACGTTGAGAATAGGCTTCTTGACGAGATTTTCTTGTCTCTAGTTTCTCGAAAGAACTTCTCTTCCTGCTTTAATCCCAATTTTTGGAGCGGTAAGTACTAGCCCTCACCCTATATCTTTATTTCAACCCCACTCCACCTCCGCTTGTTGGGAACACAAGGGGAAATTAAAGGGAGTTAGAGGTACTTGCCTACAAAACTGGATACACGACAACAAGACTTAAAACAGTTAGGGTGTGAACTAGGGGTGGGACTACCAGATCTTCCGGTATCCGATACTGTATTTGGTGTACCGGCAGTATCGGATTAAACCTGGTAATCTGGGTAATTTACCGGATTCCCCCGTACCGGATTTTTTACATTGCGGCCATTCAAATGAATGGCCGCAATATAAAAAAAACCACAACCCCCCCACTTTCCCTCCCCAGTCCAGGTTGCACGGGTGGAAGGGGGGACACACCCACCCATCCTGCCCAGCCTGGCTTTAAAAAAAATATTTCCCCCCGAAGTCCCTGCTAGTGCGGGCTCCGGGCCACCACCGGCGACCCAGAGCCCGCACCAGCAGGTAGGTACGTGTAGGTTTGGCGTAGTGGTTTAATACCCACCCCACCCCAGGGATCGCCTACCTCGTGCTCCAGGCGGCGGTCCGACTCCGGCGGCCTCAGCGCTGGCTGTGGACAGCGCAAGGTAGGCGATCCCTGGGTGGGGAGGTAGGGTGATCCCTGGGGCGGGGGGGATGTTAAACCACCCCCACACACCATGGATCACACTAGTACCTGCTGATGCAGGCTCCGGGTCACTGGCGGCGGCCCGGAGCCCACACTAGTAGGGACTTATGGTTAAAAAAAAAAAAATTTAATCCAGGCTGTGCAGCGTGGGTGGTGGGTGCCCCCCCTTCCACCCGCACAGTCTGGGAGGGGGAGGTTTTTTGTTTTTCCCCCCATTGATTTCAATGGGGACAGTTCCCCATTGAAATCAATGGAACAAATCCGGTACCGGTAAACCAGTACAAATCCAGCAATCCGTTTTTTTGGGAATCCGGTAACCAGTAAATCCGGTAGCCGGTAATTGCCCTGATGTCCCACCCCTAGTGTGAACAGATGGACGCAGAGTCTGCCTACCCTGGAGGTGCTTCACAGGTGCACCCCTGCATCCATCCGCTTGCAGCCCTGTCTGGGTCAGATTTAGATTAACCCAAAGGTTTCCCTGGCCCATGGTCTGCCTGCATGATGCGCGCACACTATAGAGTTGTGGGTGACTCACCCAGTGCTCTAGGCTGGCATTCACAACTCAAAAGTGACACTTCAGTGTGGGTCTGTCAAGCAGACAAACAGCAGCTCCTCTTTGGGCTAGTGCCCCAGGTTTGGCCAGCCCGCTCCACAGGGAGTGCTTCAGCCTGAAGTTCCGGAGCACCGCAAGCAGCACAGCCTGCTCTGCTTCCACATCTGGCAGGGTGCTTTCAAACAGATCGGCCCAGGGATGAAGCGGGTTGGTGCAGCCAGCACCAGGGCAGCCATCCATCTAAAAACACCCTTTGTCTTGCTCCTCTGAAATCTGGGGCACCAGCACACAAAAATGTACCACTATGGCAATTGAGAAAACCTATGGATTGGATCTCTTTGGAGAAATATAGGCAGGTATCCATGTATTCTGCAAAACACTTTTTCCAAATTCTGAAAACAGGAAACCTAAATTCTGCAAGCAGAAGATCCAGATTCTGCAAGTAGAATAAATTATGCAAGTTGACCAATCCTACAAATTGTATAAACTAATTTCCCAGGCATGCCACCCCATCAATTTTGAACATCTCATACTGTTTTTTTAAATTTGTTTGTTTTTTTAAACCTTACAAAATACCCTA
The DNA here is from genome assembly GCA_003113815.1 of Sphenodon punctatus. Classification (NCBI taxonomy): domain Eukaryota; kingdom Metazoa; phylum Chordata; class Lepidosauria; order Sphenodontia; family Sphenodontidae; genus Sphenodon; species Sphenodon punctatus. The sequence continues at coordinate 2,235,875 of QEPC01001081.1, read as the reverse complement.
TGGATCTGTCAGTGGGGGGGCTCTTCTCTTCCATGGGGAAGGAGGTGAAGTGGACTGCTTCTCTTCTGCAATCTGCAGCTATGATGGACAGCTACATTGCACAGAATTTAGGCCAGCAGTGCCAGCTTCCCATTGGCTAGAACTCAGTGCTGGCATCTCATTGGCTAGCCCATAGGGTTCCCCACTTCAGGCTGTAATTCTACAAGGGCAAAGGCAATTTCTGCAACAATTTGACCAAATGCAAAATTCCACAAAAATGCAAACACGGTAGCACAGAATTCATGGTGCTCTGAATATAGGCCCTGTCCAGCAACCTTAATACACCAGTTTCCAATTATTTCCACAGGTACCAGATCAGGATTTTGGCAGCAAGAGGTGCTCGGAATGGGCTTTCCACTCCCTTGTCTCTCCCTCTGTTCCCTCTTCCCTGTCTCCACTCCCCCTGTCTTTAGATTGTAAGCTCTCAGGCAGGGACTGTGTCTATCTTGTTTTTTTGTAAAACGCAAGATACATCGCTGGCGCTATATAAATGCTAATAAAATAAAATAAAATAAAATAATAATAATAATAATGATAATAATAATAATAAAGAAGTAGATGCAGCACCATCTCACCATAATTTCTGTGCTGTGCCATAGTGCCCCTTTATAGAGCAAACTTTCCACTTTCTATTTTGTTGCCCTGTAAATATTCGCATGGAGGTCGATCCAAGATCTGTGTGCTGGCCATGTGTGTTCCATGTGCACTTGGTACATATGAAACATACACATCCAGCATGTGCAATGCGTACACATGGCGCACACCTAGGGCGGAGTCCCTAGGGTGCAGTCAGACAAGCTGCAGTGGGCCCAATCCCCATGCGGCCCTGTGGCAGGCAAGTGCTGATGCTATACTACAGGGCCAGTGCAAGGAGCTGGCCAGATGGTTGTTCCCCCCACCCCACCCCTACCCCCCGGGGTAGCAAGTCGGCCGGGCCTCTGTCAGAGTGTCAGAGCTGCTGCCACAGCCGGGGTGGGCCAAGACACATGCTACACAAGCAGGTGCCCGGCCCTGCTCCACCTCCCTTCTCCAGCCAACCAAAATTGTGCCCTCAGTCATGACATGGCAGCATGCACTGGGTGACAGCACCTGCTGCTCAAAGCACTACTGCATAGCTCACCACATGGTAAGGCAGAAGAGACTCTGGCACATGTGCTGCCATGCATTGGGCAGACTTACCCCTTTTCAGGTAAGGCTGCTACACGATACATCCGCAACCTTTTTCCGAGAAATCGTCGCATAGCACCCAGCTGCTCAACCACTCCATGCAGCAAGGGAACATCTGGTGGCAGCCAGCTGCATGATGCACTGCATCACATAGTCCAATTGCCCAGAGTGGGATAAGACTGCCCAAGGTGTGGTAGCCTTCTGTAGCCATCTCATGTGACTGCGCCCCCAATTGTGCATGTGCACATTGCATGTATGCGGCACATGTGGTGCGCACGCACAGACTTTGGATTGACCCCAGACATGGTAGAACTTTGTCTGTTTACAGGCACTTGGTTTCTTTCCCTCAAAATGTCAATCAAGCAGCCCTGCTGAGCAAGAACTGAAGTTGCTACCTTCTTTACAGCATGCAGAACTTGGCACTGCCAATGTTCTCAGGAAACTTTGAAACTGACTGAGACTCAAAGGGTGGTTAAAAAATAAAATCTGACCTTAAAAAAGACCTAATAAATAAAATAAAATAAAATAAAATAAAATAAAATAATAATAATAATAATAATAATAATAATAATAATAATAATCCTCACTAGATTCAAGATTCTCAGGCTTGAATCCAATCAGAAAAATCCTTACAAAGACGGCATTTCTCAAACTATTAATCTTTTACTGTCAGTTTTTGTTGGTGGCAAACAATAATGGGTAAACAATACTGTATTCAAGAACACTGACAAAGGTGGAATGAGAAATTGTAATGAGCTGCAGGGTTGCATGACAGAGCTAAACTATGCAACAGCAGAATATAAGAGCTTCCTGTCGGGGTTAGATCAATGGTCCATGTAACCCAGTATCCTGTGTCTGGTTCACACATGAAACATGCTGTGACAGGGCAATTATGAGGTAATCTATCCCTTGTTGTTTACCTCCAGCTTCCAGCAGTCAGAGGTTTGAGGTCCTATTCTCCAACCTCCTTAGCAAATAGTCATTGATGGACTCTCCATGAACATATAAAACCATATTAACTTAATTTATACTCTTGCTGTTTGTAATATCCTTATTGTGATGAGTTCCATGGGTGAAGCACCCGTCGCCACAAAATGGAGGCGATGGGCCATTGTCGCGCCCCTCCCCCTTCCTCATGGGAAGAGGCACAGGGATTGCAGCGTGACTGTTTGAGAGAGCCCTGTTAGCAGGGCTCCCTCTGAACGGGTTGCCATGGCAACCGCCTGATCGTGCATGCACACAGCGCAGCGCGGGGTTTGGAGCTCCTCCCTGATAGAAGGGAGGAGCCCCTGAGCCACGTGAGTGTGGCAGAGCGAAGTGGGAAGCCAGAGAAGCAGCAGCACATTGAGCAGCTGCTGCTTCCAGAAGACAAAACAACAGAAAATTTAAGAAAAAATGGGAAAGAGCAAGAGAAAAGGAGATGGGGGCAAGAAAAGAAATGCACCCCCCCACCAGTGAAGGCCCCAGGGAGGAGCAGGGGGTGAGTGATAACAATGTGTGCCCCACCCCCAGGGAAATCATGGACAGACTCCTGAGGCGCGAGGCCCAAATAAGGGCCAGGGAACAGAGGGGTGAAATGGAGGAGAACCCCAGGGGGGAGGAGAATAGTGAAGCTGAACTAGGAAGAGACTCAGCAGGGGCCCCTGTTGTTGGGAGGGAAGTCCCCCAGAATATACCCCTGGAGGATCCAAACCCCAGAAGGGGGGGGAGGAACATCATCCCTCCCAGGCGTTACAGGGAGGAAATGGGAGCATGTGAACCCAGCCCAGCAATGCCTGGGCCAAGTAGGGAACAACTAGGCCGGCGAAGGGAATCGCCTGCTTCACCCCCTCTGGGCCAAGCTCAAGTGGGTGACAATATAAGGAACGCAATAGAGGGTCAAGAGAAAAGGGGAAACCTGGGCCCAGTCCTGGAAGCCATATATGGGTCGGGACCGCGGGGGGCCCAGGGTGGCAATGAGGGTGGCATTGGGATAGGGGACCCGGATGGAATTCCGGGCCTAGTATCCCACCAATTGCAAGGGGAACTGCAAACCAGTCAGGGTCCCCAGACACTTGGGTCCAGGACAAGCCGGCCCGTAGTGCGGGCGAGGGAAGGGGTCTCTCCTCTACAGCAGCAGGTAGATTCGCCACCAGCCACGAGGAGGCGGATGGAAGGCCCCAGTGAGCAAGGACAGCCCACCTACGAGGAGCTATGGAGGAGGGTGCAGGAGCTTGAGAAGGAATTGGAACAAGGGAGAAGTGGAGCGGGCGAGCCCAGGGATGCGGCAAGACCGACGAATCAAGGTGAGGTAACAGAACATGAACACAGGCACCCAGACAGTCACACAGGGGGACTGGGCCCCGGGGGGATGGAAGGGAGGAACTTGGCTCCGAGCCCCCTATTGGGTGACACACAAAGGGACGAAAGCGGGCAAAATAGTCAGCCCCCCCAAATACCCCCCGGCCCGCATAGGAGACAGCTAGATGGGGAGTGGGTGTGGGTGACTCCAGCCCCTCCCCCGCCGAGTGAGTTAGGCCCCCAAGCAGTGGGAGCAGGGAAAGAACCCGGCACATTAACAGGGGCACAAGGCAATACAAAGGAAGGTGAAACAAGGAAGAATGTGGGAACACCAAGGGCAGAGGCAGCCACAACTACACAAAGCCGCCCCCCGCCCCCACCAGGTGGAGCTTATTGCAGCGTGGGGGCCCCATTTGGGGAGCATTTGCTCCTGGCAACAAAAGAAAAGATTTGGCGGGGTGAGTATGTGGATGTATATGCCCTTATGTTCAGTGATCCTGTATTGGATCACACAGAGAAAGATGAGGAAAAAGATAAGGAGAAGTTCCGCCGCCCTAAGGCAGATCGGAACTGGGTGAACTGGACATCAGCGTTCGCCATATACATGGGTGTGGTGCTGCAGGCAGACCCCGGGAGGGGACTGGAGCTCCACAAATATGTTGACATTGTGCGGAGAGCATATGCAACGGGCCCCCAAGGGGCTTGGTTGCGATACGATGAGGCTTTCCGGCACAGGGCGGCCCTTAACCCGGGTATGCGATGGGACACATACGCAGTAGACTTATGGTTAGAATGCATGGTGGATGTCACCAGGGCACCATTGTCAGAAAGTGGCCATGCGTTAGTGAAGGGAGGAGTTGCCCCCGCCAACGAGCTTTTTCGTGGCGAAAGCAAAGGAGCTAACCAAAGTAACCAGGGTTATTGCTGGGAGTACAGCAAGGGGGGCAAATGTAATAGGAGCACGTGTAAATTTAGGCATGGGTGTGCAATGTGTGGAGGAGGACACCCAGTTAGCAACTGCTTTAAGCTTAAGCAGAAGAGGGAGAAAGGGAGGTTCACACAAGGGGGCAATGCCGGAAAAGGCAATCCAGGACAGTCAGGAAACCCTCGATCAGGACAGGGGGCCAACGCCGGTCAGAATTGACCGGCTTGAGCATGCCCTGCGCCATCATCCCGATAGGCAAGAGGTAGCATATATAGTGGATGGCTTTAAGTATGGATTTAGGATACCAGCCACACATGTGGAACCCGTGTCATCAGCCCGTAATTTAAAATCCGTAATTGGTATGGACCAAATTGTAAAAAACAAAATTGATAAGGAAGTGAGAGAAGGGAGGGTAGCAGGCCCCTTCCAAGATCCCCCGGTACCAAATTTATTCATTTCCCCCCTGGGTGTAGTGCCAAAAAAGGCAGCAGGGGAATTTCGCCTTATCCATCACTTGTCCCATCCGAGAGGCAGATCTGTTAACGATGCTATCCCAAAGGAACTTACCACTATTAAATATGCTTCCTTTGATATGGCAGTGGAAAAGGCCAGAAAGATGGGGCGAGGGGCATGGATGGCGAAATGCGATGTAAAATCCGCCTTTCGTTTGTTACCAGTCCACCCTGAAAGCTTCCACCTATTAGGTTTTCAATACCAGGGACAGTATTACTTCGATCGGGCCATGCCGATGGGTTGCTCCATCTCTTGTTCAGTTTTTGAAAGGTTCAGTAGTATGATAGAGTGGGTATTTAAACAACGGTGGAATAAAGGGGAGAGCACGAAATATCTGGACGACTTCCTCATAATAGGAAGTCCAGACCCAAGGGAGTGTGCAACAGCGTTGCGCATATTCCAAGGGGTGGCAAAGGAGTTAGGGGTTCCCCTGGCCCCCGAAAAGACTGAGGGCCCCAGTACCAGACTCACGTACCTGGGTATCGAAATGGACTCAGTGATGGAGCTATCAAGTTTACCGGCAGATAAAATTGAAGGCATCAGAACAAAAATACGAGAATGCCTGAGCACAAAAAAGGTCACTGTACAGGCCTTGCAGTCCCTGATAGGAAGCCTTAACTTCGCTTGCTGGGTAGTGGCCCCGGGTAGGGCTTTTTTGGCTCGTTTATATGAGAGATTAAGAGGGGTAACAGCCCCACACCACAGGGTAAGGGTGACGAGCGAAATGAAGAAGGATTTAAACACATGGCTCGAATTTTTGACTGAATTCAATGGAGTGAGCTTTTGGAGAACTAAACTGCTATTGCGAACTGACTTGCAGGTCCAGTCCGATGCCGCAGGTGGATCGGGTTTTGGGGTCTATTTCAGGACCCGTTGGTGTGCTGCCCGGTGGCCCCAGGCATGGCATCAGATAGGGGTGACTCGGGATTTAACATTCCTGGAACTATTCCCGATAGTAGTTGCGGTATTGGTCTGGACCGAACAGTTTGCAAATAGATCAGTCTTATTTTGGTGCGACAACTTAGCTGTTGTCCATGTAGTAAACACCTTGTCGTCCCGTTCTGCAAGGGTGATGGGCTTAGTTCGGGTGCTGGTGTTGGTTTGTTTAAAGGCAAACATATTGTTCACAGCCCGACACGTACCTGGTATCGACAACGGCATAGCGGATGCCCTTTCTCGATTCCAGATAGCCCGTTTCCGAGAACTGGCACCAGATGCAAGGTCGGACCCCGACCCCCTTCCACCAGGGCTATGGAGCCTTGGGGAATAACTGCTCAGGCCATCATGCAGGGATCACTGGCCCCGCGAACACAGGTTTCGTACGGTAGGGCAATCAGGGAATTTCAGGAATTTCGATTGTCAAAAGGATGGGGTGTGGGATTCCCTATCACTGAATCAGAGGTGATACAGTTCGCAATGCAGCAGAGGAATAGAGGATTGTTACCGGGCACGATAGGAGGTAAGGTAGCCGCCCTAGTATTCGCAAACCGCATTATGGGTTTTTCGTCTCCCGATAAAGGATTTTGTATAAAACATATGCTTGAAAGCTGGTCACGGGCTGCTCGGCCCCTGCCCAAGCCACGAGCACCACTTACTACCCCGAGACTTTTGCAGATGATAGGGGCATTGCCAAAGGTATGTTATGACTCACACGAATTACAATTATTCACCACGGCATACGTGGTAACATTCTTTGGAGGATTCCGCATTAGTGAGGTGGTGGCAGCTAATGCTCGAGACAGGTCAGATACCCCCCTGCAAGGTACAGATGTTACCACTGAATTGGACAAGGTAGTCATCTGTCTACGAAGGTCCAAAACTGACCAAAGGGGCAGGGGACAGATGGTTTATCTGTACAGGTGTGGCATTACAACAATATGCCCAGTTTATCAGGTGGGACAATACCTGGAGATGAGGCCTAGAGTACCAGGCCACCTATTCTTGCATCAGAACGGTGCCCCCCTCACTTGCCATCAATTCACGGCGGTGTTCAGAGCAGCCCTCGGCAAAGCGGGTTTTACCCCTTTAGATTTCGGATCCCATTCCTTCCGTATTGGGGCGGCCACTTCAGCAGCTGGGGCTGGATTACCCGAGGAAGCAATCAAGGCAGTGGGGAGATGGAGGTCTGGAGCGTATAAGAGATACATCCGACCCTATCATCGTTAATAGATATGTTTTTTCATAGGAATACGATCCTGGTCTGGGACGAGACGCAAAATATGGATTGTGGGGCACAGCATCGTTCGGTGGGCAAGTAGAGCTGCCGCAGCAACAGAATGGGGAGTGCACTTAGGCCTAGAAGAACTCGCAATGATAAGATGGCTGGGCACCAGTGGAATGCGATGGGGGCATCTCCTGCCAGCTCTTAAAAGAATGGGACGACTAGACAGACCTGATATAATAGTGATCCATTTGGGGGAAAATGATATAACTTCAAACAAAGGGGTTAAGCTAACAATTCAAATTAAGACAGATCTTTTAGTAGTCAGAGATTGGTTTTCAGGGGTACAACTGGTATGGACCAATTGGATACCCAGGATTCGGTGGGTTGGAGCCTTAAAACCTGGTAAGGTAGATAAATCCAGAAAGGGAATAAACAGGGAACTAACGAAATGGATCAACAATGTAGGTGGTACATGCATTAAGCATATGGGGATAGTGCACACCAAAACTGAATTGTTTAGGAATGATGGAGTTCACTTGTCTGAACAGGGCAATCGGATATATTTGGCCTCAGTTGCTGGGCACTTGGAGGCATTGTTGTTAAATTAGGCGGTGGGGGACGGGGCAGTTCGTTTCGACTACCCCTTTGTGGCGGGGGTCCAGTAGGCTAGGTTAGGATAAATAGGTTAAGGATAGTTAAAAGAGAAATCTCCATATGAGATGGGGTTGTGATACCTTGTGGAATGCGGGGCTCAGCATGCACAGGGGTCATAACCCTGGGAGGGGTGCTTTGCAGGATGAGTAGGGGGCGTGCACAGCCTCCAGATCCTCCAAATCACTTACCGACTTACTCACGCCCACAGTGGGCATGCCCCCCCTTTTGGCCATGGCCTTGAGGCAGTCAAATGAGGGGAGAGTTCAAGTTTAAGGTACTGCTACATGGAAGGCGCTTCCGAGCAGTACTCCGTTTAATTAATAAGAATAGGTTGTTCCTAGCATGCTGGACCCATGATTGCCAAGGCAATACCCCACCGGCCTTTTTTTACAGGTTTATTCTGATTGAATAAAGAGTGCGGCCATGCTGTGTTAAACCAACATTATGTCTCTGTGTCTCTTTGGGGGGTGCGCCGACAACAGTGCATTGTCATGGTTGTACCACTAGTTTAGCCAATCACAGTTAATAACTTAATACAATTTAATAACCGCTCCTTCTCCCCCACCCCCAAAATATCAGGTTGTAATAGATGACCTACTGCATATCATTTGGTCACTAGGTGTCCCAGTGTACTGTGTAGAATTCCAGACAGGGTGTGGTCCCTGGTAAGCAAAAGAAACAAAGCTGGGGTTTAAGCTGTGTAAAAGGTTGCTTCCTCACCTGGGAGGGAGGGAAACTTCTGTGAGGGCAACTGCAACTGTATTCTCATGGGAATTAGTGCATGTAGGGGGAATGCACTATTCCACTTTTATGCTACAAGAACACCCATGATTGTATATCAGGGGACCTGGTCACCCTCGACTGTTCTCGCAGCATAAAAGCAGAATAGGTCATTCCTAGGTGCCATGAGAATACAGCTTTGTTTGTCCTCACAGAAGTTTCACCCCCTCCCAGGTAACAAGAGAAAGCAGCCACAGTCTGTCTGTAGTTGTGGTGTTTAATGAATGCCTCTTGCTTAAGTGAGTCCATATCTCACTCCTCAGGTTCTGGGGTAATCCTTGCGGCCCGTCGGAGGGGCTTTCTTGGAAGTCCCCTGGGTTAGCCGGGGGGCTAGAATAGAGAGGGCATTCTCGGTGGCCATGCCATGGCTGTGGAACTCCCTCCCAGAGGAAGCTCAACTGGCCCTGGGTCTGCTGGCCTTCCGTCGGGCCTGTAAGACCTGGTTATTCGTCCAGACCTTCGGGGAAGGAAGTGGGTAGGGTGGGAGAGGAGGGGGGGTTAGTTTGACTGATTTTACCTTATTGAATTGGTTTTAGTTCCCACTTTGTCTATGTTTTTTAAATTGTATTTACATCTTAAAATGTAGTTGTTGTGAGCTTCCCCAAGCCATCTGTTGACGGGAGGTGGCGGGATATAAATTTTAATAAAAATAAATATCTCATGTAGTTCTTTATTTCTAGGTTCTTCTACATGCCCCCCTTTCCTAGAGTAATATCTAATAAATTAATAAATTATTTCACACATAGTCCTAGTGAAGTAAGGAAATCTTTTTTACAGATGAGGGCCACAATTCACAATTCATTGTGGCTACGCCAGAGTAAGAAGATCACAACCATAAATCACAAGGAACCCCAATTGAAATCAGGTGCTTGGGTCTAAGTTAAATAGGTGGCAGTGAGAGGGGAGGGCACAAGAAATCACTATCTGCTGTGGAGAGGAGATCCTATGTGAGGATTAGGCTATCAGAGCAGGTAGTGACTCCTGCAGTAAGGATCCTTGGGCATTTCAGTGGGAACTCTCCTTTGTCACTTGCTCACACCCTTCTCAAAGGTTCACCTATGGGACTAAAATGTTTCAGATTGATCTCTGCCTGGGATAAAACAGAAGAGGTACAAATATTTAGGACTGAAATCTAACTTTAGCCAACACTGCACATCACGCACACACACACACACACACACACACATGACCTTGTACCCTTAGTGTGATCTGGTTCAGGTTCTTGGGTTTCTTAAGAAAAATTAATAATTAACAAATCAGATACAAAGAAACAGTCTCCCATCCCCCCAACCACCACCAAAAGCATTAACCATACAATTTTGAGAGAGGAGATGAGGAGCAGTTAAGTAGATTATCTCTGCAAATAGAATATGGGTTTTCAGTTGACTAAACTGAAGCAAGTACAGTTTTCATGAAAATACTGAGGCAAAAATGCTCTTTAAAAAAAGCCTTCCCTACACACTTGGGAGCTTAACTTGTGAGATGCTATCTGGTTAATTCCTATTGAACCCAGCCAGCTCAAGACACTAGACCATTAAATACTGGAATGTCCTGCCCAAGCAAGATGTGTGTCTACACTGCTTAGACCAGTTTAACTTTACACCAGTTTAAAGTTAAATCGGTTTAAATGACCACCTTGCTGCTTCCACTTTTATCCTGCTTCCTGGACCTTGCATTTAGCACTGTATGGGCTTGTAGCTGCTGCTGTACAATAAGGGTGCTTTCAGACATTACTTTTTCAGCATTCACCACAGTCAACCACAGTCAAACGAGGGTGGTGATGAAAGAGTGGTGCACGTCTGTTTGCGTGCATCCAGATGTTCACCACAGTCAAACGTGGCCTGGGGTGAATCTAACCACGCTTCGTGAGGTTGGGGCGGGAGGAGGTCCAGAAGTGTGGTGAATGTTCACCACGACAGGGGTGAAGGAAAAGTAACATCTGAAGGGAAACCCCCAGCCGCGGTGAAAGGAAGTGACCATGAGCCGTGGTGACAGCACGCAGTGTTGCTGCCAGGCAACCAACCACAAATGGCTCACGGAGGGAGATTTAAAGGGCAGGCAGCAGTAGGAGAATGTGATGGAGAAGGCAATGATGAGGAGGGAGGCGGAAGATAAGTAGAGGATGGAGCGAGAGGGCGAGGAGGAGGAGGCACAGCAGGTGCAGCGGCAGCACCAGCAGGGGGGACCCCGGGAGAAGGTAGGGGGTACAGCCGGGAGCAGGTGGGTTGGGGCCAGGGAGGGGGGGTGCAGGAGGGAGGAAAGGAGTGGGAGGCTGCACCCATCAGGAGCCTAACCAGAAGCCCCCATTGTACCCACAAACAGACCAGCAAGAGGGCATGCACCCCGGAGGAACCCGAGGCCAGAGGGAGCCAGGGACAGGTGGTGGGGGCTGCGGAGGAGGCAGCGGATGGGACGGCATCCAGGCGCTGGTACCACAGGGGGGTCAGTGGGGGCTACAAGAGACCCACAACCTCATTACTATCTGAGAGACACCTGAGATGCAGGGCGAGCTGGCGATCAACGCCCGGAACAAGCAGGTGTTCGCCCAGATAGCCATGAAGATGGGGGAGGTTGGATACGACCGAACGCCCACACTGTGCGGGACAAAAATAAAAGAACTGAAAATGGGGTTCAAGGACATTACAGACAACAACCGGCACTCTGGGTGAGCGACACAGGCCTCCCCATACCTGGATGCGCTGAACCGGGTGCTCCACCACAAGGGCTCCATTGTCACCCCGTGCCCTGTAGGAGAGGGCACCCGGGAGGAGTGACCCATGGACGAGCACCCCCCCTCCTGCAGCTGGAGAGCCCCGGGCATGGCCAGGCCCTGGACATGGAAGCCCTGGAGGAGCTGCCAGGGACCTCAGGCACATGCGCCCGGCACACCCCCAGCCTGACTTCTGGCAAGGGCACACATGCCCCAGATGTCTCAGAGGAGCAGGAGGGCGAGGAGGAGACAGTCACCCTGAACCTCATGGTATGCCGTCCCGAGGACCGGGCAGACACCAGCCCCAGCGACCGACCAGCCTCTGTGGGAACGGACATGGAGGAAGCAGGTAGGGGCACTGCAGAGCACATGCGGGGACCACACATGGAGGGGGGGCACAGGGGGTGGAAGTGGATGGCAGCAACCCCCACCCCCGGTCCCAGATACTGGGAAGGGGCATGGGCAGAGGAAGCCACACAGGGGACAGCGGTGCCCATCCCAGGGTGAGGGAGCATCCCAAGCATGGGAACAGGTGGGGGGCCAGGGGAACAGCACCCCACATGCCTAACAGAACCCTCTATCACCCTACAGAGCCACACCGGGCACGGGAGGGCCGCGTTCTGGGGCCTCCGGTACCACCGGCCCAGAGGATGCGGGAGCACCGAGCATGGGTGCGCAGGTGCCAGGAGGACCTCGCCCAGGAGATGGTCACCACCAGCACGCGGCAGACCAAGGAGATGCTGGAGGCTGTGTGCCAGCTGGAGGAGGGGACCACAAGGGCCCTGCAACAGGTGGAGGGAAGTGACCGGGCACTGGCGGAGAAGCTGGTGTCAGATGAAGCGGGACATGGACCGCCAATTGGAGGCACTCCAGGCCCACTCGGACTTGCAGGATCACTGGTCCTTGGAGCTCAGACTTAAGATGGACCGCTCACTAGAGCAGGGCACGTCCCTCCTCCTGCAGGTCGGGGCCTTGAGTGCCTTCATACTGGCAGCAGCCCCGCCGGGTGCCGTGCCAGTGCCCGGACCCATGCGCCCTCCACGCACACACACACCCGGCCATACCACAGGCCCTGCCAGCACCGCAACCCCATACGCCCCAACAGCCCCTGGGACTGCGGATCCGGGGACCCGTGCCCTCACAGCTCGGACGTCAGCAGCCGGCCCTCCGGGCCCTGATCCGGCCACAGGAAGTGCAGGGGGTGGGGGGCAGACAGGGGCCCCCTGGGGGCAGCGGTCAGGGGGCAGGGGCTGGGTCCCCGGCCCTTCCAGCTGACAGCACCTCCTCCTCCACCTTGGACGAGGGGGGCTCGGTAGCCTCGGCCATCCCTGTTGGCAGGGGACGGGGACAGCCTAGGGGCAGCAGGGGATGGGGGAGGGGCAGGGCAGCATAGGGGATGGGGTGGGGAGGGGAGGGGGCATCCGGGACCACCGAGGGGGGTGGGAGGGGGGAAGGGCATGGGGGCACATGGGTGTACCAGGGACTGGGGCGGGGATGAGGGAGCACAATAAATGGTATTTTCACACCTAATGGTTCCCAAGTGCTTTCTTCCCTACAGGTGCATACCTCCCCCCAGCCTCACGGACGTCCCACCCTGGCCACAACTCAGTTGTGTGCCCCACCCCAAGGTACTGACTATGGTCCAACATTGGGGTACCCTGAGCAGGCCCCCGGGGCTCGGGCTGCTGCCCCTCCCGCTGCGTGCACGTGCAGTCATTGCTATCTCCACAGGCAGGTGTGGATGTATGGGGCTGTCAGGCCTTGCATGCCGGCAGCTGTGCACTGCCCACTCCCTTCGCATCCCTCCACAGTGGCCCCATTGTTCCCATTCAGCCGTTTTCCATCAGCCTTGGCGTACTGCCTGTCTGCCTGTCCAGCCCCCCCGGCCCTGCATCCCATGCTTCCCCCACAGCCGCTGCAGCTCAGACCCTCCAGGAGCTGTACCATGGCGGCTGCATCTCAGCCCGAGGTCCAGCTCTGGGGGCTCTGTCCGTGCCTGCACCATCTGCGAGAGCATGGCCCTGTGTGACCTGTGACATTCGCCCATCATTCAGCACAGCCTGCGCTCCTTGCCCACCCGGCCAGATGCCTATCGGTTCCTGAGCTTTGGTATGCTGCACTTCAGCTATGTCGTGACCGCTGGCGACTGCCGCGTGCACTGTGAGGAGCTGGAGCTCACCCCCTTCCCCAAGGGGTGCTTGCCGGACATGCTGGGGGGCCTTGCAGCATGGAGTCCTGCCGAGACAGCCTCTGCTGAGTGTGTGTGTGCCTTCCCAGGATATGCAACCTGCCTGTGTGAGGGTGGCCCTGCCATGCCCTTGTCCCACTTCATCAGCATGCAGGGCACCCGTGGGTATCTGTGCTCCAGTGGGACAGCTTACTACCATATTCTGGAGCTGTCCCACCTGCCCTGGACACCTGCGACCAATTATGGCATGCCCCCCCCCCGGGCCAGAGATGGCGGCCCTGTCGGAGGTGCGCAGCCGCCCTGATGTGCAACTCAGGATGAGCTATACAGATTCCTTCGAGGCCTTCTACCTGATCTGCTTTCACATGGCTGGGCTGTGGCAGTGGCCCCACTATGTGCACCTGCTGTCGGAACCGCTTACTACCATATTCTGGAGCTGTCCCACCTGCCCTGGACACCTGCGACCAATTATGGCATGCCCCCCCCCCCGGGCCAGAGATGGCGGCCCTGTCGGAGGTGCGCAGCCGCCCTGATGTGCAACTCAGGATGAGCTATACAGATTCCTTTGAGGCCTTCTACCTGATCTGCTTTCACATGGCTGGGCTGTGGCAGTGGCCCCACTATGTGCACCTGCTGTCGGAACCGCCCCCCTCCACCTGATGGGAGCCCCTGAAGCTGGGTGTAGGGCGCTCCGGGCCCATCTGTCATCCAGCTGCCTCCTCAACTCCTCCATTATGTCATTGGCCTGGGTGCTCTCGCCACCACCCGCTGCCTCTTCTGGGTGGCTGGACCCCCTGGGACCCTCTTCCGTCGCCCCGGACCCCTCGGTGTGGCTTCCATGGTGGGCTGTTGTGGTGGTTCTCTCCCTCCCGGACTGGGTCCCATGCCCCCACTTCTGCAGCCCCTTCTCCTGTGCCCTGGCCCCATGCGGTCCCGCTCTGTATGGCTCTGCACCAGCCTGGTGCCACTTGTGTCCTCAACAAATGCCTGTTGCACTTCACTGTGCCGTGTGCTGCCTCCTATGTCCTTGGGCTGCTGGGTCCCCCTTCTCCTTGCCCTCTGGGGTCCTGCCCTCTCTCCCTTCTGCTGGGCTTGCTGTGCCAGCCTCTTGCCCCCCCCTCCCATGCATCCATGCATCCAACCGGCCGTGGGGTTCCCTGTCCCCCCCACGGTGCATGCCTCCCTCTGCCCCCCTGCCCGGCTCCCTTGTGTTGTGTGTGTGTGCAGCTTCTCATTTTGAAGTGCATGCACCATCCTTGTGGCCGCTGTTTGCGAGTGCTGTGAGCCCTGCAGCTCCCTCCACCCCCTCCCTTCATGTTTCCCTTCCCTGGGTGGGGCCCTCTGCTATCTGTGGCTTCGTTTGTCCTCAGGTGACCATGTTTGCATCTGCGTGACCCCGGTACCTTGTGGGGCTCCCATCATGGTTCTCACCACCACGGTACATCTGTTGGGTTCCCCCGGCCCGGGTTCACTCCGGTTGGCCCCAGGCAGTGGTACCGCCCCTGTCATGTCTGTTGGGGCTATGCGGATCACCACAGCCCGCAGTGAAGCAATTGACACTGGGGTGGGATTCACTGTGGTGAATCTCACTGCGTCACATCTGAAATCACCCTAAATCCCCAACTACCATCCTGCCTACCTGCTGCTCAGGCATTGCTTATCACCTGGTGCACTGTTGTAAGCACCTGTTATAATGAGAGTTCTCACATGTATTAAGCCAGTTTAATCTGTGCCAGTTCAAGCTTAAGTCAGGTGCAGAATGAGCACCACTAATTAACTTAAGAGGGACCTAAAGTCATCTACAGAGAAAATTGAACAAAAATGTAAACAGCCCAACAGTGCTAGAGAGAGGATGCTGTCAAGGGTTCTAGTCAAAGAGACCAATTGATCACAGTTTGAGAGAAAGCTTTCAGTTGCCTGGTAGAGATAACTTGGTGCTTCAGAGACAAAGGACTTGGCTTATTCCTATGTGCCAAGAACAGTTGTTGCATTTGCACCCACTTAGGGTTTCTGCAATGTAAATGCTATCAGGCCCTAAGAGTCTAGATCAGGTGCTATGTTGCCAGTCATGGTCAAAAAAGTGCTATTTGGGCATGGCAGATCTCTAGAGATATCAAAGGGGAGATGATCCTGGGAGGGTGTAGTGCATAGACAGAGCAATGTCGTGTCTCTCACGCCAGCTGCAATGACAGCATTGCCTACATCCATGCCAAAAAGAAGTCAGGCTGAAAGGAAAAGAGGGTAGGTGCTGGAGTGAAACACTGGGTAATTATCCATAGTGAAAATCAACCTTGGCAATAGAAAACCACTTGCTCTGAGCAGGGGGGAAAGTGGGGGAAGAGAGTGTGTCCATTAGAGCTGAAACAAACTGTGGATTTGCTATTTGTGAATGTTGTTTGCATTTTCAGGTATGAATATTTCCACAATATTTATAACTGAACGGAATAGTCACATGTCCACTTATATGAGGATTCCTTTTCAGTAAACTAGGTTTTTTTAATACTTTGGTTATCTTGGGTTGGTCATTTCAACATTTTGGTTATTTTATATTGGCTCTTATTGTGTATATATATACAATAGTGCTAACTAGGGGTGGGAATACCGGCAAATCCGGAATCCGATAATGCCGGTACTGGGTGTACCGGCATTATCGGATTCGACCCGGTAAATCCGGTCCAGTTACCGGATTCTGGGTACCAGATTTTTTTACATTGCAGCCATTTAAATGAATGGCTGCAATGTAAAGTCCCACCAAAAAAGTTAAAAAAAAAAAAAACTCCCCGAGTCCAGGCTGCGCGGGTGGAAGGGGGGACACCCCCCCCACCCTGCCCAGCCTGGATTTTTGTTTAAAAAAAGGGCCCACCCCTCAGCACCAGCGGCCGTGCCGTCCCCGCAGCCGCCGGTAAGTATAGACCTGATTCCTGGGGGGGGTGTTTAACACCCCCCCAACCCCCCCAGGGATCACCCCTACTAAAGTTGAGTGCTTTACCTTTGCGGAGCTCCGGGTGCGGCGGCGGCAGCGGCGGTGGCGGGCGATCCGGCGGCCTCAGCGCCGGCTGTGACTGCCGGCGTCAGAGACACTCTAGGCCTTCCGGGGAACTTCCAGGTTTCCCCGGAAAGCCTAGAGCGTCTCTGATGCCAGCAGCCACAGCCGGCGCTGAGGCCGCCGGATCACCCGCCGCCGCCGCACCTGGAGCTCCGCAAAGGTAAAGCACTCAACTTTAGTAGGGGTGATCCCTGGGGGGTTGGGGGGGTGTTAAACACCCCCCCCCAGGGATCGGGTCTATACTTACCGGCGGCTGCGGGGACGCCGCGGCCGCTGGTGCTGGGGGGTGGGCTCTTTTTTTAAACAAAAATCCAGGCTGGGCAGGGTGGGTGGGGGGTGTCCCCCCTTCCACCCGCGCAGCCTGGAAGGGGGAGGGGGAAGGAATTAATTTATTTCATTGATTTCAATGGGGACACAGTGCCCCATTGAAATCAATGAAATAAAACCGGTACCGGATACCGGATTTAATCCGGGAATCCGGTTCTTTGAGAACGGGAAACCGGTAAATCCGGTATCTGGTAATTACCCCGGGGTCTCACTCCTAGTGCTAACAGTGCCAAAACAAAGTATCTGAAATAGCAAAATGATCAACTCGGATAACAAAAACAACAAAATAGCCAAAACAGGTATGAGGAGCAAATAGTGGTGGTTATCCACTTTGCTGAACCCAAATCGAGTGGGTGAATTTGTTGGATATTGTATTCACCGCATGTATTCATTTCAGATATGTGGTATCAGACAGTGATGCAGATCAGAAATTAGAGCCGAAGTGAACTGGCATTTTTAAATTTATGAATCCCATTCAGATATTCTTTTCCAGAGACAAATATCCATGTCTGTATTCATTGTAGTTGTGAAATACATCACTTTGGTACCTTGTTCATTTTGGAGCTTGGTGCTTCATTGACTAGTTTGCTTTGTTATTTAGGATATTGTTGTCTGGTACTTTTTGTGACTCGTACATTAAAACATTCAAATAGTATGGCTGAAAAACAAAGTGACCAAAGTAAAGAGAATATCGGATACTAACATACCGAAGTGACAAACAGCCAAAGCAGAAAACAAAAGGAATCTTTGCAAACAAATCGGTTCAGATCCAGCCTTCAAATTTGCTTTGCACAAATTAAAAAGAATATGTCAAATGTAGTCTTTGTAGTGAAAAATTGTTCACTGCAGGCAATGCATGACTGGCATTAGCAAATCCCAAGACCTCACTGAACCAGCCTGCATGAAATGTCATACTTGAAAGAGGACTTTGAACTGAAGCTCAGTTATTCCAAGTTGAAGGTAATGACAGTGGCTCTCTGACAATGGTAGAGTCTGAAGAATCTGCAGGATTGAGTGCAAATGGTCTATGAATGATATAAAATACTTGGGAGCATAAATCATCCCTCCTTGCAAAATCTTCCTGGTGCCAATTAGGTCCATGTTGTGAAATGCTTGATCTAGCCAACTGACATGCAGGGCAAACATCCTCATAGCCATCATAATGGGTGTAAATAGATGGGCATGGGGCTGGCCACCCCTGGAGCTGCTCTAGGGGTTCACCCCCACATCTACCCACATCCAGCCCTGCCTGGGTTGGATTTAAATGGACCCGGTGGTTACCCCGACTGTGGCCCACCCATGCATTGCCCACACACACACACACACACACACACACACACACACACACACACACACGACAGAGTTGCAGGCGGATTGCCTGATACTCTAGCCTGCTACCCGCAACTCCATAGTGTTAACCAGGGCAACGTCTGGTGGGTCGCCTTTAAATGGATGGGCCACCTGAGGCTGACAGTCAGCACCGGGGCAGCCCATGCCCATCCATCTAAAAGCATGCCTAATAAGTCTTCTAACCCAAATCGGCTTTTTCTTTCAAACTGCCAATAAGAGCCTTCTAAAAATACTGAATTCGACAGCATTCTTCCTTAGGGAAATTTTTCCAGGATCAGCAAGTAAGCAAATGAAGCATCTGCAGCAACAGATTGAGAAGAATTATTCTGACCTGCCTGCCAGAACAGCAGAGGGACCACCAAAATGGCTTTGCCTAGAATTGGTTTAAAATTTTCTGACAAAAAAGTTATGAATCACTTTAGTCAACATTTATTCATACTCTCCCTCAGTAACCTACACATTTCCATCAAAAATCCCCCCAAATTTTAAGAAAAAATTGTTTTTTATCGAAAACTTTTGGGTGTAATGTGAAGGTCATTTCCTAGCTAACTCTAGTCCAGAATGGATTTTTAAAATATTTATTTTTTAAAAAAAACCCTTTAAATTATACTTTTTATTTAAAATAGATATTTTAATTTCTGTTAAATCAGTCATTCTTAAATAAACTTGTTTAGAATCACATCTGAATTTGACAATTTTTGGTAAGACTTAAACTTACTAGAGTGTACAAATACCTTAAATTTTAAATTATCTTGAAGGAAGAGGATATCTCGGAAGCTTTAACTGGTACTTTTTAATAAATCAAGAAAAAAATGCCCGCTGTGGGTGTTAACAAATGTGACAGAGGCCTGCTTGAAACCATTTTGGCCTCCAGGCCACCATCATGTTTGGGCGCAATCCAGAGTTTTGCCCAGCAATTTCCCCAGGCGTGTTGGCAGCTGGAGACAGCTTGCCTGACTGGGCTGAAGCAGGCTATCACTTTTGCTAGCCCACTGTTCCCGGTCTGGTCCAGCATGGCCAACATGTGCGGCCACCCCTCCCCCCAATGATGGCTGGTCAATCGTGTGGCTCCCCATTCCCTGCCTCTGCTCCCCCTGCCCAGCCTGGCAGTGTGAACTTTTGTTCCTCAGCTGGATCTGATCCTGACCAGGTTGCCAGGTGCTTCCCAGCCCAGAGTGGCTTGACTTGTGACAGAGGCACTCCACTGTCATGTATGTTTTCATCTTGTGAGGTCATTATTTCTAGACTCAGCACAATTTGCCACATGCCTGCGGTAGAGAAGGGTTCGCTCCTGCAAAGGAGAATAGAATGTACCAGAAGAGAATGTACTGAGATTTGTGCCACTGATTACTCCCAGAGGATGATGTTTTGCCTGAACATAAGCCTTTGCACAAATAAACTTGGAGTATCTATATGGTTTTCAGCCCTCACAATAGAGACAATATTGGTACGAATTTTTTCTCCACCAAATATCAGAACTTTCAATTTTTGTCATGCACAAAAGTTTCTGCCCTAATTACTTTTGTTATCAGTTTAGCAAAAATATTTCTGAGCTTCTCTTCTTTTATTTTATGTGTCCAACACATTTAAGGTAGCTTTAGTTAACTAATAAAAACAATAAAATGTTGCTTTTGTGAGTTTTAAATCAATTGCCAATTTCTATTTGAAAGAAGCATTGTTGCTAGCAAGGAGTAAAATGCTTATTATCTAGTACATCAGAAATATTTTTCTAACATAATGAAAAAGGGGAGAGATTAGAAACAAACATAAATGTCTATTAAGCTATATGTTTGCTCAGATATATGTATATTGTCCATGATCCACAAACCACGTACTTCAGAGGAAGCAGTTTATAAATCCCAGTGGTCATAGTTGTTAGGAGTCAGACCCATCCCTGCTCTTTTCACCCATTACAGGGATGGGTGGTAAGGAAACCAAGGAGTGCTACCCTATGTTCTCTCTGGAGCATTCACACAGCGTGAAAACAGACGTAACCGTAGCCCACATCAGCCAGTATTATTTAGTCCACCATGCCCAGGTACTCGCCTACACCTTTTTTTCCCCCCTATCACTGCCAGATATTCACCAGCATCTGCCCTGGGGCAGACTGCCAGCCACTACAGAATGCATTGGGGGGTGGACGTCCAAGACGCAGCCTGGTCTAAGACCTGGCCACCTGGGCTAAAGTGGGCTAATGGTCTCCCTCCCATCTCTTTTGTGCCCACCAAGTCCCACCCCGAGACGAGAATGGAGGAGTGGGCCCCGATGCTCACCCGAGCCTTACCAAACAGTTGACTGAAGAGGCTGGAGCAGTGCACTTACCCTGGCCCCACTGAACAGCAGATCAAGGGGCCTGGAGGAGCACACTCACCCCAACCCTGCTGAACAGCTGTTCAGCAGGGCTGGGGTGCTCGTGCTTCTCCATATCCCCCATCAGCTGTTCGGTGGGGCAGGGGGGTGCACTCCAGCCCCTCCTCCTGATTAACTATTTGGGGCCGGGATGCATGTGTTCCTTCAGCTCCCTCAATCAGCTGTTCAGTGGTACAGGGGTGTGTGCATTCCTCCAGGTGCCCTGATCAGCTGTTCAGTGGGGCCGGGGTGCATGCACTCCAACCCCTCCCCCCATCATCTGTTCAGCAGGCCTGTCCCATATGAACACAGCTCCTCAGGCTGACTCAGGGCATGGAAGGACCTGTGATGACAGCCCCCATGTGCAGGTTATGGGAGGGGGGGGCTGCTCATATGAACAGCCC
Source organism: Sphenodon punctatus (assembly GCA_003113815.1). Lineage (NCBI taxonomy): Eukaryota > Metazoa > Chordata > Lepidosauria > Sphenodontia > Sphenodontidae > Sphenodon > Sphenodon punctatus. The sequence goes on along the minus strand of QEPC01001081.1, from coordinate 2,214,979 downwards.
TCTGAACCAACCTGAGGAGTGATGGCTGCAGTGGTTTTCCCCTCAGTGAGACGTGGCGGCACCTCACCACAATCACATCTGTTTTCACCCACTTTCAGAAATAGTATGGCCTTTTTTACGCAGCCTCCGCAGAAGGGGGAGTCTGTGGGTTCACCTGTGCATGCTTGGTGGGTGGGTGGGCGGTACGTGCATATGGGCACACACACATCCCCACGAACCCCCCACTCATTCCCACGCACGGAGCAACCACCATTTCCCCCGATTGCTCCATGCGTGGGGATGAGGTGGGTGCATGAGGATGCATGTTAGGTGGGAGCACACACGCACCCCCACTCACTACACTCACCCACACCACGTTCTTCACACAGGCCTCTCCCATTCCTGAACACACAGATTTCTGCGTGTTCATGAGTGGGAGAGCCTCGTGTAAAAAGGGTCTATGAGGTAGATACTCCATGTTTACAAGGTGGTTATGATGTAGATACTCCAGAAGGTATCTTATCCTCCACTATAACAGATGAACAAGACCTTGGGAGCAAAGACTTCTATGCATGAGCAGTACCTAGCACAATGGAGCCTCCTTCTCGAGTCTTTATTAGCTCCCTTCCTTTTAATTTTTTACATAAATGGAGTGGTGAATGTATTGATTGAAAAGGGATCAGTGCTGTCCACCTGGAATAACAACACGACCATTACAAACCATTATTTATGCCAAGGACATGATTACACTATCCCATACTTTGATTGTGTTGGTCAACAATATTCCTGCAAGAACACCTAATAATTAACTGCCAGAAGACAAAAAACTATGTTTGGGAATAATTTCAACCATACAATTGGGTTACCAAAGAAGTGCATGCTTCACTCAAAATGGAGAATTGAACAGTCACATCCAAATTGTTAAAATATCAGTGACAAATGTGCAGTCATGGAAGTAATTTTAATTTGGTGTGTCCTGCCATAAATGTGTGAAAAGTTAAGTTACTGTATATACTATGTACTTTAAAACTATATACATATATACCATGTAACCTATATACTTTCTAGATTGTACGCCTCTCTGAAAGAGGCAAGGGCCTGTCACTAACCATGAATGTTCAGCTCCAGGCACATGGCTGTTACTATATAAATAATTAATATTTACAACAATATCTATATGGGGAGGCCAGGGTTCTAAGGAAATAGAAATTGTCCAAAAAAGCTTCCTAAGACTACTTGTTCTACCACAGTATATCCCAGCTGCCCTACTTGGAGCAGATATTGGGAACTACTTCTTGAGATGTGTGTCTTCTATGCTTTGAATTGACAGCTTACCTGTACAGTCTGTGCCAGTCCTCCTGTCCCTCGTGGTCATCATGACAATGAGTCCTCATATGATTTGGCCACTGCTCCTCATGCCCACAGCTGGCACTCTTCTCTCTCTCCTCCTTAGACCCCTCCTTGGCTTCCCCAGGGCCATTGCGTTGGTGTAAGGGAAGGGTATTCCATATCCAGATGTCATTTGGAGCGGTATGCGACACACCAGCCATATCCTGTTGGCTCTTTCTGGGGCCATCCAGTAATTCAGCAAAGCTCACCAACTGCCAAGGCTAAGGATATCAATGAGTTGCTTCTGGATTTTAGGACTTTAAGGCCCAATGTGCAAGCAGGTGTTTTGTGCTACTGAAAAATAAGAAGTTAATGGAAGTAGGAAAGGGAGTGAGTTGTCCTTGCCAGGCTGCCAGACTGGAAGCAAGAGGGAAGCAGGGGGAGAAGAAGAGACAGAGTGAGACATAGAAAAATCATTTTGATATTAATAGGGCCTGATCTCAAGCCCACCAAAGACAAGGTGACAAAGAAATAATATGAGGCCAGGGCCAAATACACCATGATGCTGACTATGACTGCTTTTAGTTGTGTGCGGTGAGCACGTGGCATAAAGTTACACCGCGTGTAAATATCTCACGTGTGGGATTTAGACATGACATTTCGCGTGTTAAAGCCAGTTGCGCATTCTTTTAAAGCCACAAATTAAATACCTTGATGTCGAGGTATTTAATTAGTGGCTTTAAAACAATGTGCAGCTGACTTTAACACACAAAATGTCACGTCTAAATCCCACATGCAGGATGTTTACACACGGCGTGACTTTATGTCGTATGTTCGCCGCACATGTTTAAAATTGGTTTATGTGAGACTCAGCCCCACAGGCCTTCTGCTGTTTCAAGAGGCTGGAGCTTGTGCTGTAACTGCTGTTCATGCACAGCCCAGCTGGAGAGGCAGCTGCACACAGCATGACAATGACAACATCAGCCCCAGCTAGTTCCCATGTCCGCTCCTTCAGCCCTTCCCAGTCACAATTCTGCTGCTGGCTGACTCCTTCCAACCCTCTCAGGACCTAAGGACAGGAGTGCTGTGGTGGCTTGTGTGGGACGTTGACGTGTCCACACGAGGATTTCAGGAGGGTCCTTACCCTCCCTGCCCCTCATTTTACACATTCCCAGGGGACAGAACCCCTGCCACCCTTCTAAGTGTAGGATGACACCTTAGTGTGAATGAGCCTAAACAGGTTGAAAAAAATAGGAGAAAGTCTGTGCTCTGTAGGTCAAATCAAACAGACGCTAGCCTGCTGGGGTCCATGTTTGGTCCGTGCAGCTCCCATTTACTTGGTTAGTGTGTCCAGCATAATAAGCAGCCCCTCACCTGTATTTCATATGTCTGCAGCAGCTTCCACCAGTGACGCTAGCAATCTCCTTCCCTGCAGCAACCTCTCAGCTGAGAGGTGCACTAGAGACCTCCCTCCCCTGTAGCTGCCTCTCAGCTGAGAAGCATGCTAGAGATCTCCCCTCCACCCCGGCAGTTTGCATCTCCCACAGCTGCCTTTCAGCTGGGAAGTGCACTAGAGATCTTCCGCCACACTGCAGTCTTCCTTCCTGCCTCTCAGCTGGTGGGAGGTAGTCACAGGGAGAGAGCCTGCAGAGAGGAAAATCTCTAGCATGCCTCTCAGCTGAGAGGTAGCGGCACACGAGGAAGACTGTGGGTGAAGGGAGATCTTCAGTGTGCACCTCAGCTGAGAGGTGGCTGCGGGGAAGGGAGATAACTATGTTCATGGCTCTCAGATGGCCCACCACACTAGGCAGCAGGACTCTATGGTGCTGACAGATCTGGATGCCAGCAAATCAGTGGGTGAACCTAAATGATGAAAGATGAACTTGTGGGTACCAATTAGCCCTGATTGACCACACAGTGGGCCCACAATGCCCCTGGACTCCACCCTGAGTGGTGGCTATGTGGTTACCAGGAGGCCACAGGGTCAACATCTAATAGATGGCCATGTGGGAACACACCTGATGAAGGCAAATGTGGGCTATTGTCTCGTTTGATTCCACCCTTTGTACCAAAATGATTCCAAGAAAATTAAGCTCGTGCCAGAGGGAATGCACTCTGAGACAAGAGGGGGTATCAGACGAATTATCTTTATGGCCGCTTGTGGTCTCAGCCTTTGTCAATTGGTGAATAAATAGACAAGTCAGACAAAGGGGTGGGAGGGAAGTGATATGCCCAAGGTGACACAGAGCAGAAATAGAAGCTGGCTTCGCGAGTTGTCACCCTGTCCTCACACCCATTCTCAATGGCCTCTGGTGTAAAGCTGAAGCTGAAATGAATGTATCCTTTTCTATTTGTGAACCTAAGTCAGATATTTCTTTACCCAAACCAATATCTGAATTCAAATACGTCATGTCTGCAAAGCTTGCAGAATTGGTCACTTTTACACTTCCTTTCTTTGAGCACATTCACACGTACATGAAAGTGTCCCTACAAGGCCAGGAGAAAACATGCAAATGCAAATCTCACGCATTTTTGTGTATGTGTGAATGCACTATTCTACATAATTTCTGCTTGTATGTGGATTTACAAGGCCAATTGACAGAGCTGGATTTCACAACCCTGTCATTTGGCCTTGTAAATCCTCATAAAAGCAGAAATTATGCAGAATAGTGCATTCACACATACACAAAAATGTGCGAGATTTGCACTCGCATGTTTTCTCCCAACCTTGTAAGGACACTTTCATGCATGTGTTAATCAGCACTTCCTCTGTGCACCATGTTGGCTGTTTGTCATTTCTATAGACAACATGACACAGGTTAACCAATCAGTGACTTAGACGTTTCAAACAGTTAACAAACAAATAAACAATAAGTGAGCAAGTAGGTGAACAATGGACAAATGAAAGAAAATCAAATGAACCTGTGATGCTCTGAACAATAATCCAACTATTCAGTTACAGCAAATTTGTTGGATTCGAAGTTCACTTTGAAGATTTGCTTCAGCTCTGTTTGAAACTACAGACTGTGCTTGGGGACAACAGGCAAACCTGGCAAAAGGCAGCTGGCTCTGCCTTTATTTATTATTATTAATTATATTATTATGATTGTTTTATTATTTTATTAGCAAGCATTTATATAGTGCCAGCAATGTACCTGGCACTTTACAAAGTAATGGAATAGACATGGTCCCTGCCCTAGGGCTTACAATCTGAGAGATGAGGGGGGGAGGGGGCAGGATGAAGGAAGGGGAACAGAGGGAGAGACAAGGGGTGTAACATTCACAAAAATGCAAGTTCCCAGGTGCATGTGCTTGGCTTGGTTACATCAAGAATGATGTCTGGCTGGTTCGTGTCATGACTCGGATATGAGTACACAGACTTCAGGTAACAGATTGTACTGGATGGAGGGTATCATCAGGAGTTAGGTGAGGGGAGTGAGGAGTCAGGGAGGGCAGAGCAGAAGAGGTGGGTCTTGAGGAGGGATTTGAACGTACAAAAGGAGGAGGTGGATGTCAGCAGGGAAGGAGTTCCAGGTGTCTGGGGAAGCTAGGGAGAAGGGACAAAGGCGGTTTGGGGAACAGGGGAGGCATGGGAGGGCAAGAGAGGGAACAGAGGAGGAGCGGAGTTCATGGACTGGAGCACAGAGGGCAATTAGTGCAGAGAGGAAGGAGGGAACAAGGTTGTGAAGAGCTTTATAGGTGAAGACTAGGAGCTTGTGCAGTATTCCTTCAGGAAGGGGGACCCAGTGAAGAGAGGAGAGGAGGGGCTGCACGTGGTCAAAGCGACGGGTGAGTTGGGTGACAGAAGCAGCAGAGTTTTGGACGGAGATAAGGGGAGAAAGGTGAGAGCAGGGGAGGCCAGTGAGAAGGAGGTTATAGTAATGGAGGCAAGAGATGACCAGGGCATGAACAAGGGTTTTGGCAGAGAAGACAGAGAGAAAAGGGCGAATCTTAGCAATGTTATGGAGGGAGAAGCAACAGGATTTGGCAACAGAGTCGATGTTGGGTTTAAAAGAAAGGGGTGAGTCAAAGATGAAGCCTAAGGTACGGGCTTGGGGGACAGGAAGGATGTTGACCCCGTCAATAAGGATCGACAGGGGGGAGGAAGAGGAAGGATGAGGGAGGAAGTTAAGGAGTACGGTTTTAGACATGTTGAGTTTAAGTTGACCAAGAGACATCCAGGTAGAGATATCAGAGAGACAGTTTGTGAGGCAAGCTTAAACAGATGGAGAGAGAGAGCGGGTAAAGAGAGTAGGATTGAGTGTCATCAGCGTAGAGGTGATATTGGAAGCCATGGGAGGCAATGAGTTTGCCTAGGGACAGGGTGTAGATAGAGAAGGGGAGAGGTCCAAGAACAGAGCCTTGGGGAACACCAACTGAGAGGGGAAAGGAGTAGGAGGTAGAGTTGGCAAGAGACACACTGAAGAGAGAGTTAGGAGGAGAACCAGTCGAGGATGGAGCCATGGTAGTCAAGGGAGTGAAGTGAGTCTAGCAAGAGTGAGTGGTCAACAGTATCAAAGGCAGTAGAGATATAAAGGAGGACAAGAATGAAGTAGAGGCAATTAGATTTAGCCACAAGAAGATCATTGGTGATCTTAGCGAGACCAGTTTCAGTAGAGTGAAGGGGGTGAAAGCCAGATTGGAGGGAGTCAAGGGAGGAGTTGGAGGAGAGGAAAACAAGGAAGCGGGAGTAGACAACACGTTCAAGAAGCTTGGAAGCAAAAGGAAGGAGTGAGTCAGGACAGTAGCTAGAAGGGTCAGAGGGGTCAAGAGTGGACTTTTTGAGGATAGAAGAAACAGTAGCATGCTTGAAGGCGGAGAGGAAGGAGACAGTAGAGAGGGAGAAGTTGATGATGTGCAGGAGGGACGGAGGGACAGTGAAAGCAATAGAGGTCAGGAGGTGGGAGGGGGTGGGGTTCAGGGGGCAAGTGGAAGGGTTGGAGGAAGAGAGCAGGGATGAGATTTCCTCAAGGGAGCTGGGAGGGAAGGAGGACAGGAGAGAAGGAGGGGGAGGAGGGAGACGGGAGGAAGTAGGAAGAGGAGAGGAGTGGGAAGTAATGTCTAGGTGGATCTTGTCTATCTCAGGTCTTCAACTGTGCAGGGGTAGGAGGTAATGAGCTGGGAACTTGGATGTATGTTACAGGTGAGGGTACAACTCCCCTACAATTGGATTTTATTTGTGTTTTTAATGTAAGTCGCCTGATGGCAGGAGGGGTGGGGTATTAAATTGAAAAATAAATAAATAAATAAATAAATAAATAAACTAACTCCTTTTTTACTCTTAAAGACAGAGTAGCATTGTCTGAGGTATAAAAGAAGGGCAAAATATGCCTGGTCTAAGGACAGGGAACTGTTCACAGAATAAATACAGAAGAAGATGAAGGTGTGAAACCCAAAAGCAGAACAGAAAAGGAAATGTTTACTTACCGATACTTGGCAGAACCAAACAGGAGCTCAGCACTAGGGGTGCAGCAGGTAGCATTTTGCTATGGGTGGATCATACCGCATTTTGGGGCATCCCCAGTGGACACCCAATGGTATACCCAGCCCCCATCAGGTGGCTGGGTGGCCAAAAATGTGGGTCTTTCCAAGATGCCCTGGGAAACTCCTGCCCCCGCAAACCTCCTTGATTGACAGCAATCCAGCTGTGCCACTGCTCCTTCAGTCTTGTGAGTACCCCTGGTATGGGGACTGTGGTGCATCACCCAGCTCAGCTGAGTAGAAGGCTGGGCCGAGAGGAGCAGTGGGAGCAACAGCACAGACAGATGGGTGAGTCAGCCCTGGGAGTGCAACAATCGATGCCCGAATGCAACTGGGTCAATTTGAGCAGCCCAGATTCAGTGGGGTGCCCTTTTTTCTGGGCACCCTCTTTCAGCTGTACTCAGCTCCATGAAGACAGGAACAAATCAAATCACAGCTAATGAGAAACACAAACAGATCAGCACTGCTGACCAGAACATCCACTGGTGTAAGTCAGTGTGGCTCTAATAACTTCAGAGAAATGTCATTTAATTTAATAAGCTGGGGGAGGGGTACTACAACATGGCACCAGTAAATTCCATGCCAATAGAAGGAAATTGCTCATGGGGTGCTGAGGCAGGCTCAGTGCTGGCAACAAAACAGAGAGAACACAATCACAAACAAGAGTCCACATTTGTGGTGAGGCCTTTCCTCTAGGCTTGCCACAGAGAAAGCAACAGACACACTTAGCAAACTCTGTGGGACTAGGAACATACCTGAGGAGAATATGGGTTCAGGAGCATGACTATGTGGAGAGAATGCCTGTGAGTGAGATGGAGGGCCTGAGGGATTCCTTGCTTCATTAGGAAGTGGTTGATCTGCATTTTAAAGGTGGGAACATGGATCTCCCACAGGGAGACATCCCACAGGGCCTATTAAATGAAGGCCCTTTTTACACGGACGCCCCCCCCCACCTCGCCCATGTGTACAACTGTGTGGGCGATGGGGGGGGGCATCCATCTGAGTGCCACAGCTGGTGGGTAGGGATGCGTGCATGCTCCCATGCTCCACCCACCTCCACCAATCCCCCATGCACTAAGGCATTGGAGAAAGCGGATCTGCCTCTGTACAAGGAGGTGGGTGGGTGTCCATGTGACAGGTCACACACCTACCACAGCACCCCCCCATCCCCTCCCCCC
>QEPC01001081.1:2170952-2206969 GCA_003113815.1 Sphenodon punctatus | reverse complement strand
TCCCCGCACTGCAGCTCCTTCCTGGTCCATTTAAAAAAGGGCCTCTGATGGGTCATTAGCCTATTGCATGCATACCAATCTGGCAGGCCAAAAACAAAATCCAAAGTGGGGAATAGCATTTTAATTATTGCATTGGAAATAAACCTACTTATTGACTACAGGGAAGATGGGAAGAGATCATAAAGGAGAGTTGACACTGAAGACTGGGACAGCATTATGATTTAATATGGAAGTGCATTAACTGTCACTGGCAATCTGACCAGTAATCTCTGACTCTCACCTTTCCTAGTTAAGGGTATTGAAAAGGCTGGGGTGAAGCTAATTGTCTTGTGACCGAAACACCCATGGGCTCTTGTCTACTGATCATAAGGTGCTGCTGATGGATCTGTGCACCACAAAAGGAGTGGATGGATCAGGAAGGCTGGTTTGTGACATGAGAAGTAAATTAACAGAAAGTGAATTTGAATGTGGATGTTGGAGTTGAGTACCAAAGAGGACTGCCAGTTCAAGATTTCAAAACTGGGGACACTATGGGTGTTTTCAGACATTACGCGGTCTGGATTCACCACAGTGGATCCCCAGCAGTGGTGAACCGAACAACCACCCCCCGTGGTCAAGGAGAGCCCTGAACAGACGTGATGGAATCGGGACCACGGCAGGGAATCGGGCCGCCAGATCACAGCCCGGGGCAGTGCAACAGACGTGACAACGATTCCCGGCTGTGGTCAAAGCACCCACAAGGCACCGGGGAGGGGCGGGACACAGACATGGCCGGCTGAGGGCAAACTAAGTCAATAGCACCAAAAGGGAACACCCACACAAGGGAAACAGGAAGGGAGGGGGAAGAGGGAAAAGAGCCGCCGAGGTACCACACACAACAGGCACAGAGACAATGAGGGCACAGTGGAACACACAGCACAAACACATGCCCAGGCGCACACACACCCATGTGGGAAAGGAAGGGAAGGGGGGACACAGTGGGACAGACAACACACATGGCACAATGGGCACAAGGGGGAAGGGGGGTCAGCAGGACAGGGAAGAGGGGGGGAATGGGCCAGGGGCAGGACTGGGCATGGGGAATGGCAGTCAGACTCCCAACAACAGCACAGCCAGCACAGGTACCCCCACGGCTGCACAGTCAGTCCTGGAAGGGGGGAACCTGAAAGGTCGGGATACAGGCACAGGGGGAGGCCACACGGAACAGGGCATGGTCCAGGAGGCACACACGGACCCCAAGCGCTGGCGAGGGTGCAATGGAGGGAAGGCAGGAGAGTCAGAGCCGTTCAGCCAGTCCAAAGGCACAAACACACATGCTCTGGGAGGTAGCCAGGAGGTGCAGTCCGTGGGCCCCAGAAACCTGAGATCACACAGGCACCCAAGGGGGGGGCTGGAGCGCACGAGGGAGCGCAGGTGAACAAGGAAGGTCAGCAGCACCGAGGAGCTGGGGGGCGCTTTGGAGAGCTGGACACGGACACTGGAGAAGGCAGTCATGGAGGGGAACAACAGTTGCAGAGGCAGACAGGAGGGGTACCCAGTGGGGCCTTGGAGACACAGGCAGGGGCAGCGGAACCCTGGGAAGCAGGCAGCACAGCAGCATGGGCGGGACATCAAGGAGGGATCCGGCAGTGGGCCACGGCAGCAGGGCAGAGGCAGGAGCTCACAGCGGGGCCAGCAACAGGGGCCGGGAAGGCACAGGGGGACTCACAGCCAGCTGCAGGGGGCCACGAGGGGGCAAGGGGCTGGGTGGCCCGCCAGGTGAACAAAGTGCGGCCAATGAAGCATGCCCCAGCAGTACACCAGCACGGACATGTTGTGGGCGATCAGGTAGTATGCCTCGGATGGATCCTGCATGGAAAGCCCCAACTGCACATCGGAATGGGATCACACACCTGACAGCACCACCATCTCCACCATGGTGGGTTCAGAAATGCAGAACTCAGCAGCGGGGGGCCACGGAAGGTGAACGAGCTCCAACAGTTGGTGATACACTGTCCTGCAAGAGGGCTGGTACCCACGGGCCCCATGAACAGAGCCAAAGTAGGACACGGCAAAGGCAGCCCCCCCCCTCCACCAGACAGACCATGTAGGCGACCAGGCTGCACACACACAGAGCAGACACAGTCTCCACCACTGATCACCCCACATGCGAGCACCTCATCTCTGGAATGCGCCCATCGGGAAAGGGAACCAGCCCCAGCGTCTCAGCATGCAGCCAGCAATCGTGGGCACTCACCTCATAGCCTAAGTAATGAAGGCCAGAGCTCAGGCTCACATAGGCACCCGGCAGACTTTCCGGGAAGCTCAGGAGCAATTGCACAGCTTGGGTATGCCACAGGTCACACCGGGCCATGGTCTCGCAGAAGGTACACGTATGGTGGGCCCCATGGAGGCCAGGAGGCCGGTGGAAGTGCAGTCAGCCATGGTTCAGCAAGCCAGGGGGACTGACACCACAGAAAGGGGGGCCCACATTCCCTGGAGGGGCGGGAGGGGACGCAGGGAAGCCCCAAGGCTAAGCGATAAGGCCACAGGCCGCAACAAGGCATGGTAAACAAGTGAGGCATGGTGTGTGGACACAGCACAGCTGCAGGAACCAAGCACACAGACAGGACAGCCGACACACTAATCAGGCCGGCAAGCACACAATGTTGCTAACACAGAGAGGGGAGGTGATGACAGCAGGAATGCAGCTGCCGCCAGCACGCCCGGGTGCACGCTAGTCTGTGTGTAATACCCCAGGCAGGGACAGCAGGTGTGCCCAATGGGCTGCCCCCACCACCACAGCCCTCCCACCCACCTGGAGCCACCAGGGCCAGGCTGGGTCACGACCCGGGGGCGGGCCTACATGTGGCCCAGGCTATAACGGGGCTGGCTGCACCTCACCTGGCTCAGCCAGCACCATGGAGCAAGGCTGGTTGGGTGCTTGCGGGATGCACCTAGCGCTCTGTACCGAGAGGTACTGCTCACACACTGATCAACTGAGCCTCCTGACCGCAGAGGTGCACCTGAGCACCTGGCTGCTGGTTGGCATGGCCTGGAGCACTGCTAAGGCCTGGAGAGACCACCATGACTGCAGGCAGTCCCTGGCCTGTCTCAGGGCTCAGTGGGTGTCCGGAGCGGACAGGCAGGCCCTGATCCACGGCCGGAACAGGGCCGCTATACTCTGCACAGTGTCCAGGCGCCTCCAAAGGTGGAGGGAGACCATGGGGTGCACTGACCAGCTTGCAATGACCATTGCCCGGCGGGTACGGGTCACAGAGAGGGCACAGGTGTGGTGGTCCCAGGTGCTGGATCAGTGGGACGAGGTCGCCTGGAGGGCGCACTTTTGGATGGACAGGCCCACCCTACTGCAGCTCGCGGAGCCCCTCATGCCCTGGCTGGAGTGACATCACACCCCCATGAGGCCCCCATCCCCATGGTCCAGTGGGTGGCCATCGGGGTCTGGGCCCTTGCGACGCCTGACTCCTGCCGGTCTGTCTCGCAGCACTTCGGTGTCGGGGCAAGCACCATTGCCTGTATCCTCCAGGATGTCTGTTAGTCTGTGGAGGGTGTTCTCCTGGACCAAGCGATCCAGCTGGTGGACCAGGAGGATGTGATGGCCAGCTTCACAGCTGGAGGGTTCCCCAACTGCATGGGCGCTGTGGACAGCACACACATAGAGATCCTCCGCCTCTCCGCTGGAGAGGCCATGAAGTATGTTAACTGACACGGTTACTACTCCCTGCAGTTGCAGGCTGTCATGGACCACCGGGGGTCATGGACACCTCTTCACAGGCAACTCTGGGTGCAGCCATGATACCCGGATCATGACCACCTCCTCCTTCTATGCCCGGATGTACCGAGAGAACTTTGCGGACATGGGGATGACCCAGATCAAGGGGATGTTTATGCCCCCCTGTATCCTGGGGGACCCGGCCTATCCCCTCACCCGGTGGCTGATGAAGGTATAACCGGTCTCCAGGAGCCCAGTGCAGGCGCTGTATAATGCCTGCCTGTGTGCGAGCAGGACCGTGGTTGAGCAGGCCTTTGGGGCCCTCAAGCAGTGCTGGAGGAGCCTCGCTGGCCAACTGGACTACATGGTGGAGACCTCGGCCATGGTGATAGGTGCCTGCTGTGTGCTGCACAACGTGTGCAAGACCGAGGGGGCAGCCCTCGAATACCCCGAGCCCTGTCACCCACCCGGATCCATGCCTCTGTACCTGAATGCGGACAACTCAAGGGAGTACCGATACGCCAAGCGCATCCATGCCAACCTGGCCAGGCATATAAGCCAGGAAACCGAGGCGTGACGGCGCTCAACCCCGACCCTACCTTCCTGGGGCCCCCAAAGGCTTCCTGGGTGAGTCCCTCTATGGCCATCAGTCCACCCCCACCCATGGGCCCAAGGAACATACTGAAGGAGGCAGTTGTGCTGCCCAGACATTTATTCCCTCACCCACGTACATGTGCCCTCTACACCACCACCACCACCACCACCACCTACCACGCAGGTTCCATGCCCCCACGACTGCCCTCCCCCTTCCCCCCTGTTCCCCCTATCCCCCGTGTTTCTGAGACCTCCCCCTTGCACGCCCTGTAGGCGTCGCAGAGCTCTGGGAGCTCCCCTCCCCCTCACTTTCCGTGTCCCCCATGGTGTCCTGGGAGGCCTCGGTGTCCTGAGGGGCAGGTGGTGCTGGGAGGTAGGGAGGATCTGGGGTCAGAGGACCCCCCTGGGCAGCTGCTTCCTCTGGAGGCCTACAGGGACCGGGAGGCGGATGTGCAGCCGCAACTGGCGTGGTGGCTGGGGCAGTTGGGGAGGAAGTGGGGGCGCTGAGGGGTCCAGCATCAGGGCCTGGGCAAGCAGGGTGCCCGGTGGGGTGGCTGCCATCAGATAGGCACTCATGGTGTACCGGGCTCCTTCCTGCCCAGCGGCATCCCTTACCACACTAGCAGAGCTGGCCTCGGAGGTGGCATTGGGCTCCTCCAGGACTTTGGTTCTGGGGGACTTCAATATCCACACCGATGCTGGCCTTGTTGGGGCGGAGTGAGAATTCATGGCCGCCATGGCAACCATGGACTTGTCCCAGGAGGTTATCTGCCTGACCCACGTGGGGGGGGCACACCCTCGACCTGATCTTTGGTTCTGCCTTAAGGTGGAGGGTCCAGTTGTGGGGGAGGTTACAGCGATGCCCTTGTCATGGATGGACCATTATCTCCTTCAGGCCGGTCTCCTAGAACACCCCCTCCAGAAGGGGAAAGGACCAGTTAGGATGGTCCGCCCTCAGAGGCTGATGGAACCCCAGCAGTTCCAGGAGGTCCTGAGGGAATTAACCTTGGACTTGGACGGTCACTCTGTGGATGAGCTAGTCCAGCATTGAACAGCTTGCTGGAGGAGGCCATTGACAGGGTGGCTCTGAGACACCCTCTGCCTCGGTCTCATCACTGCAGGACCCCTTGGTATACTGAGGGGCTGCGGTGAATGACGCGTGTAGGCAGGAGGCTGGAGCGACGCTGGCGTCACACTCAATCTGACTCCGACTGTCTTCTCCATAGGGCCCATTTGCGGTCCTATGTTGAGGCTGTGAGGATGGCAAGGAAGGAGTTCCTTGCTGTCCTCATAGCATCTGCGAATTCATGCCTGGCAGAGCTGTTTCGGGTGATGCGGCGGCTGGTTAGTCCGGTCTCCCTCCGCCTCGATGGGGACTTGTCCCAAGCCCACTGTGAGGAGTTTGTCAACTACTTCACAGACAAAATTGCTCAGATTCAGACCGACTTTGACACTGGATTAGGGGCAGTAGGGGAAGAGCGCGAGGGGACAGAGGCCCCGTCCAGCCCAGCTTTGTGGGGGGAGTTTCAGGAAGTGATGCCGGCCGATGCAGCGGATGTCCTGGGGTCTGTGTGGGCCACATGTTGTGAACTTGATCTGTGCCCATCCTGGTTAGTAAAAGCTTCCAGGGAGACATTGGGAGCGGTGCTGGCAAGGGTAGTGAATGCATCCCTGGAGCAGGAGAGGTTGTCGCCTTGCCTCAAGGAGGCTGTGGTGCGCCCCCAGCTAAAAAAAACATCTTTGGACATGGATGCGCTCTCCAGTTACGGACCTGTCTCTAACCTTCTTTTTTTAGGGAAGGTTATTGAGCGGGCAGTGGCACTCCAGCTCCAGGTGCATCTGGACGGCATCGGGTTCCTAGACCCTTTTCAATCTGGGTTCCGCCCTGGCTATAGCACTGAGATGGCCTTGGTGGCCTTGGTGGCCGACCTCCACTGGGAGATGGACGCAGGATGTTCAACATTTATCATCCTGCTAGATCTCTCAGCCGCTTTTGATACCGTGAACCATGGACTGCTATTGAGCCAGCTGCGTGACCTAGGTGGTCTGGACGGGACTGTTCTTGAATGGTTCCATTCATTCCTCTTGGGGAGGAGCCAGCGGGTGGTGTTGAGGGAGGAGACATTGTGCCCCCGCGCTCTATCGTGTGGTGTTCCGCAGGGTTCTATTCTGTGTCCGTTATTATTTAATGTATATATGCAGCCCTTGGGGGAGGTCATGAGAGGGTTCGGGGTGCGGTGTCACCAGTATGCTGATGATACTCAGCTGTACCTCTCCTTTTCAATGGACCCAGACCTTGCTGTCTCATTGCTATCCCAGTGTTTGGAGGCCGTGGCGGAATGGATGCGGCTGAGCAGACTGAAACTCAACCCTGATAAGACGGAGGTGATGTTGCTGGGGAGAGCAAAAGAGGTAGTGGTCCCCTGGTTTGGGGGGTTCTCCCTCCTATAACTCAGCAGGTTCGGAGTCTGGGGGGTGATATTGGACACAGAACTTTGCCTGGAGTGGCAGGTGGAGGCAGTTGCTAAGGCTGCCTTCTGCCAGCTATATCTGCTGCGTAGACTGCATCCGTTTATCTCTGGCCCAGACCTGGCTTCCCTCATCCATGCCTTCGTCACCTCGAGGCTAGACTACTGTAACGCACTTTACATGGGGCTTCCTTTTTTCCTGGTCCAGAGGCTGCAGCTAGTGCAGAATGCAGCAGCTCATCTCCTTATGGGGACGGGCCGTCGGGAGCAAATTACACCTGTGCTCCGAGCTCTGCACTGGTTGCCGATAGCGTGTCAAGCCATGTTCAAGGTGTTTGTGTTGATCTATAAAGCCGTATACGGTCTGGGCCCCTCATACCTCAGGGACCGCCTTGCCCTCCACGCCCCAGGGTGGCTCCTTTGGTCTGCTGGGGGTGCCTTCTTGGAGGTCCCCCGTGTTAAGCGGGGGGCCACAATGGAGAGGGCATTCTCGGTGGCCGGGCCGCGCCTTTGGAACTCCCTTCCAGAGGAAGCTCACCTGACCCCTAGCCTGTTGACATTCCAGTGAAGTTGTAAAACCTGGTTGTTTACCCAGGCCTTTGGGGAGGGTGGGAGGGTAGGATGAGGGTTTTTTATCTCCCCCACCTTACTTATTATTTCTTTATTTACTGTAACTAGCCTTGTTTTAATATTCTTATATGGTAATATTATAGTATTGAGTGCTTTAAATCTGTTTTTATTGTATTTTATTGTTGTAAGCCACCCCGGGCTGCATAGCAGGAGGGGCAGGATATAAATTTATTAAATAAATAAATGGTACCAGCGTGCAGGAGCAGTGAGGTCCTGATGTTGTGGGACCTATCCATTTTAGCGGAATGCTCCCGCACCATCCCCTCGATGGCCTGTTCCAGCTGCCCAAATGCCTCAACCTGCCTGCGGTGGTCCTGGCACTTCCACCTCTGTTCCAGGCACACTTCTTCCTGGCGCCTCCGGTCCCTTGCCTCCACCTGTTGCAGGTATCACTCTGTGGCTGCCTCCTTGCGTTCCATGGCTGCCATCATCTGCTCCCCCTGTTCTGTGGTGGAGTGGACTATGTCCTCCACCTGGTCCTCCCTCTGGTGCCATACCCGTGCCCGGTGCTCCCTCATCTGTTGTTCTGGTGGCACATCCCCAGGTTCCGGGGGCCCCTCAGGCTTCCCTGTAGAGTACACCAATGATGGTGGTTAGCCGCCCTGGCCAGCTGTCCTGGTCAGCCGCCCCCTGGCCAGGAACATGACTGGGGGTTTGTGTGCCCCCCTGGACTGACAGCTGGACCCCTCCAGCTTTCCCCAGTGCCCCACCCCCCACCCCCACCCCACATGACCCAGGTCCCACTCGCAGCCTCCCTGCCCCCCCTCCTTGTCAGTGTGCCTCACCTAGACCCTCTGGCTGCTGCTGGGGTTGTTACCCACCGGCCTCCTTTCCCTCCTGTCTCTGGTGCTGGGGCATGCCATGCCCTGTGGAGATAGGGGTTGGAGGGGGTGGAGGAGGGCTTTAGGTATGCCCGGGTGGATCACCGGGCACCTGTTGAGGGGTCTGGTGTGTCTGGGGTGGAGGGGGCCTGTCCCCTGGCCAGACCTCCCTCCTTCCCCCCTCGCCCCAGGCCCATCTCCCCTCTCATCTGCTAGCTTACCCTCGATGTCTGTCTCCAATACCTCCGAGATCAGCCCCTCCATGTAGCTAGGGTCCCCCACTGACCACTGGCTGAGGGTGACCAGTGTTCTGCCGCAGAGTCATTCTGTCCTGTCCTGCCAGGGAGTGGGGACTCTTTGGGCTGGTTCTGGTGGGGGGCCTGCTGGTTGCCGAGGTCCCTAGGCATTCCTCCTGGGGGTCGGGAGCCTTGGAGCTGGTGCCTTCTTGGGTGGCGGTGGGGGGAAGGGGTACCACAGCCCACTCCCTGCCCTGGACCATGGAGCTCCCCATGAGGTGTGGGGCTACTATTGAGCCCTTCATGTGGAGTATGTGGTCCAGGGCATCATAGTAGGGGACAGTCCGGGCTCCATGCCTGGACCACCGGTTGTTGTCCCGAATGGCCTTGTACCCCCTCTTGAGTTTCTTGGCCTTCAACTGGCACTGTGCCATGGTCCTGTGATGCACCACCGCCTCTATTTCCTGCATGATCTCCTGGAACATGTGTGTGTTGCGCTGATTGAGCGCAAGCTCCAGTTCATGCTCCAGGGTCCCCCAGATGCAGATGAAGTTCTGGGTCTCCCGGAGCCCCCATTGACCCCCCTCTGTGGTAGGACTGTCTCCCTCATGGTCCCTCTGGTTCCTCCTTCTCCTGCTTCTCCTCCTCCATCAGGGCTGCACCTATATCCTCCAGGGGCTTGGGCTCCCGGGCCCATTTCCATGTCTGCGGGACATAGGTGTGGTGGTTGGTTTCTCTTCTGCCCCTGTCTCGCGGTCCACCCCCACCTCCTCCTGCCTCCCCCCTGGGTGCCCCTGTGCCATCGGGTCCCTTCCTCTACAGTCCCCTTACCCGTTTCTGGGGTGCCTCCTCCCCCAGCCCAGTCATTGTCCCCAGGGCAGCCCGTCCCAGCTGCTGCTGTCCTTCCACCTCCTCCATGTGCAGCACGACCACCTCCTCCTCCGCGTGTGCTTCCTCTGCCTCCTCCTGCCTTGCTCTCTCGCCCTCAGCTCTCCTCTCCCTTCCGCCTCGCTCCATCCCACCACGTCCCCCTGCTGCTGTGTGCCCTTTAAATCTCCCTCCACAGCCTGTGTTGTTGCTGGTTGCCTGGCAGTGACGTTGCATGCTTTGTCCCTGGCTGGGAATCATTGTGTTTGATTCCGGCCGGTGGCTGCCATTCAGATGTTACTTTTTATTGTTTCCCAGTGGGAATCGCTTTGACCAAGCTTTCAGCGATGGTCTGGGCCGGAGCTCTGGAAGCGTGGTTGTTTTTCACCCCAGGTGGCTATTGACTTTGGTGAACATCTGACAGCTGATGAACAGATGTTCGGGGCGCTTTGGCCCAGCCGTGGGATTGTCCGTGGTTCAGAATGGTTGAATGTGATCTCGTAACATCTGAAAATACCCTATGAATCTGTGGGGATTTAAACAAGTGACTTCTTTTATGTTCTATGAAACTGTGAGGCTCTGAAATAAGGGACATCCTTTTTGTTCTATAGAGCTGTGAGACTTTGAAATAAGGGGCATTCATTATAGAAGTATTAAAGAGATAACATATTGGTGATCAAAAACAGATAACACAGATTACTCTCCAAAATGTCTCTTGAGTCCAAAGCCCCAGCCGATGATTCAAAGAGAAGTTAACTCTGAGATTCACATATTTCACCCAATATAATGCTCTTCCCAAGAAAAACTAGGAAAATTTCAAATGTACTAATTTCCCATATCTATTTTATTATCTGCTTCCCAGTCTCTCTAATAGACTAAGAGCTTGTCTGTACTCAAGGAAAAAAGGCTTTTTCATCTCCACCAAAGCTGAAACCAACGTGCAGTTTTAAATTTATGAATAAAATGTCGATATTTGAATTTCCAAAAATGAATCTCCATTTTTGTCTCCACCACTGTTGCAAAATATCTGATTCTTTATTCAATTATTTGTTTCTTTGGTACTTCGATCCTTGTTTATTTTGTTCACTTTGTTATTCAATATTTTTGTGACATTTTGCTGCAACACAGCGCGCAAATGGATCAATTCAAATCAAATTCACAATCATGAATTAAAGGTCCCCACCCAATAGTGCCTCCAAGACACAAAGCACCAATGATACTAAGTAAATGAAGCTAACGAAACACCAGATAAATGAATAACCAAATAAATAAATTAATTTCATTCACCAAATGAATGATGAAGTTTGTGAGTGAACAGTTTTGTCTTGGATCTCCAAGTTCACCCTACGCAAGCAAATTAGATTGAATTTGGTAAATTATTTATTTCATTTTAATATTCGTTTTGCCTCTAAAACTAGTTCCCTGGTATATGAGAACAATGCTATCCCTGCACAGGCTGACCCCAGCTTGCCACCTCAAGGGGAAAACTGCACAGGCTTGTCTCCACTACATTCTACCTAGGTGTAGAAACTGAAAGCACAGTTACTTTTGAGTATAGACAAGCCTTGAGAGCAGCAATGATTTCCTCAGACTTAACTCCTGCTTATAGAGGTTAAATCAAGGGACAGAACAGGAACAGTGCAGCAGAAATGACCAACCATGCAGACTAGATTCTAAATATTCATTTCTCAAAAGAGAATTCAATTACCAAGTACCAAGATCCAAAAACAAAACACAGTTTGCAAAACATCATCAGTTCAATACACTGATAAATTGGGATTTTTTTAAACAAACAAATCTGAGGAAATGGTGCAACTGCATTCAGTAAGCAAAACTAAGCATATATGAGGGGCAAGACCAATTAATAATTTGTTCCTAATGAGCCATCTGTACAATGTCTGTCTTCTCTGAGAATATCTTTTCCCCTTATAGTTAAAAGCTAACATACTTTCAGTGTTTTCAGCAGCAATTTTCATTTTCTGGGGTTTTTACATTTTAATTGTAGCTTTGGACAGTGTTTGGTGGTACAAAGATTAAAAGTCTGCTAAGACTTCTGGGTTAAGAGGGTAAATTAAGTGATGAGGCCCATGGTGTGTTATCAGGACTGGAATGATTAATTTGTAGTTAAACATCCACTTGCTTCATTATCCCTTCATCTAAGTTGACAAATGTGAAAACAACAGTAAAAAATAGAAACCTACAGAGGACACAAAAGTATGAGCACTGAATTCAACCTGTTGATTTCATCCTTGTAAAACAACATACAGATATATCAGTCTGTCTGTCTGTCTATAGAAACATATGGGTGAAAGGATTTTTATCAGTTGGGGTTGGAAAACCTTTCTCTAAAATTAGAAGCACACAAACGCACATACACACACTCACATATGCACACTCATGCACATACACACATACATGCATACACAAGCTCACGCATCCAGTTTTGAAACTGTTGCAGTCCCCTGTCTTTAAAGATAAAGAAAGAAAGCATCTTCCAGAGTCCAGGGTTCCTCTGTTTCTGAGGGGAGTTACAGGATGGTGTCCTCAATTCTTTGCAACCAGTAAAATAACAGTGCAGAGTAAGGGGGAGAAACTCTTTCCCCTGATCTCCAAAGCCTCCAAGCCCAACATCTGCCATCTCAAAATGGTAGTGTCTCCATTCACCCATCCAGTATCTAGAAAATTCAAATGAGCAGTGTGCCCCTCCTCTGACCCCCACTTTATCTGAGACCCATACAACCTTCATGGTGGCAGGAGCATGGCCACTGCCATGGCAATCACAGGATGCCAAAATCAAGAGGGAGGGTGGTTTGTTCCCTGTACCTCAAACTTGGGAGAAGGGGTATGCCCTCCCTTCCCTGCTGCCTCCCTGCTAACTCCTCTGTGCTGGCCCTTCCTGGCCCTTGATCGCTGCTCCATCCCCCTCTCATGGAATCCAGACTGAGCACCCTACACCTGCTGAGGTCCACAGCACATGAAATCAGAGAGGCTGAGCACCTGCTGCTACAACACCACCCATTAGCTGAAAAACCATTATTTCCTGCTCTCTCCCATCCTAAACTTGTCAGTCACAGCCCAGCTTGCCTGCCATGGGCCAGGGGACATTTTCATGGCCCTTCACTCCAGGTCCCCACTTGGGCCACAGAATGTGTGAGAGCAAAATGAATACCAGTCAGGTCAGTCTGGGACTCTGATTGCTCCTGAGATAGTACATGGACACACACCCCTTTGTACACGGACACCCCCCTCACCCATGTGAGCAGGGGAGGGGAGCATCTCTGCAAACGCTGCAGCTGGTTGATGGGGGTGTGTGCACGCTCCCACACTCCACCCACCTCTGCCCATGCACGAAGCAACGGGTGCCAATGTCAGATTCTCGGTGCGTGGAGGTGGGTATGTATCATGGGAATGCACACCTACACACCACCCCCACGCACTGCTGCCCACCCATTCCCCCCCTCCCTCACACATACAGTGGCCCATTTGGAAAGAGTCCTAGACAACTATGAACAGAACCAAATCCAGATTGGGAGACCACACAGGGCCCCATACCTACAGGGGCCCTGCCTGTGATGAATGCCCGCAAAACACTGAGTCCATGAATAAACTTGAAATGACAATAGGAGTGTGGGGTCCACAGAGCTTCAAATAAGGGGGGCTTGGGCTATGCAGGCATTCAGAGAACACATGGGGCCCATGAGTAAACTAGAAGTAACAACAGATGCATAACACCTGCAATGAGGGGAGCCCTGGACCCCAAAGGGGATATTCTGTTTAACTGAAATCAAAAGTTAATTACAGTAATGTTTTCCCTTTAATAAGGGGTGAGGCAGTGTGTGTCCATCAAACATTCCTTTTCACACAGGGCTCCAACTCCCCTTGATCTAGCCCTGGCTAGTAAAAGTCTAGGTTACACAAACACACACACACACACACACAAGTCGAGACTTGCTTTCAGTGGTCCTTTGTGGGGCTTTATTTTTGCCAAAAAAATCAATATTTTATTTTAGTAAATGCAATTCATTAAACATACATTTAAAAGTTTTTATTTTTCTGTTTTCAGGAAACCTATCTACACTATCCTCATGTGCACAGAAGCTGTGAGTGCAACATTGCTCGGATTCTCACCTTTCTCTCCATCTCCTCAGCCAAAACAAGGGTTCACGCCATGGTCATCTCTCGCCTTGACTACTGTAACCTCCTCCTTACTGCCCTCCCCCGCTCTCACCTGTCCCCCCTTATCTCCATCCAAAACTCCGCTGCTAGGGTCATCGACTCAGCCTGTCGCTTCTACCACATGCAGCCTCTCCTCTCCTTGCTTCACTGGCTCCCCCTTCCAGAACGTATCATTAACAAACTCCTGGTGTTCATGTACAAATTCCCTCACAATCTGGCTCCCCCTTACCACTCAGCCCTAGTCTCCTTACACACTTCTGTAGGCACTCTTCACTCCTTCTCTGCCCCCTCTCTCACTTTCCCTCCTCTCCCCTGCTCCCCTAAGCACCTTCCTTCCTTCTCCCTCGCTGCCCTCCATGCCTGGAACTCCCTCCCTGCCCACATCCGCTTGCGCCCTCCCTCTGCACCTTCAAAACCCTCCTCAAAACCCACCTCTTTCTCGCCGCCTTTCCCAACACCTGCTAGAACCTTCCTTCAATATTTACTGTTTGCCCTCCCCACAGACTGCTGTCTAACTGCAACCAAGCCAAGCACATGCACCTGAGACTTCACATCCACTTGAATGTTATTGATCCCTTGTCTCTCCCTATGTCCCCTCTCCTTTTCTCCCCCCTCCATGTCTATTAAATTGTAAGCCATAGGCAGGGACCACGTCTATCTTATTGTTCTGTAAAGCACCAGAAACATAGCTGCCGCTACACAAATGCTAATAATAATAATAATAATAATAATAATAATAATAATAAATAATTGTGCAGTGACTGGGGAAGCCCACATTTGCCTGTTACAAAAGTGGTCTGCAATCTAATTCTGACAAAGTGTCATGTCTGTTTTCACCCTAACTCCACTTTAACACTGCTTTAACATTTCTTATGTATGCTGCAGGGCTGCATATGGCACCAATAAAGCCCTGCAACATGCATAAGAAATGTTAAGCAGTGTTAAAGTGGAGTTATCATCATGTCTGTTTTCACTCAAAGGTGAATTAGTTTCTGCCAAGTGTCCAGTGCATGTAGCTTGCTACGAGCCACTCTGGGAGATGGGGATGCTCTGCATGCACAGCTTTAGCAATAGCCTTGTGAGGATGGGTGTTTTCAGACGTGATGGGGCCGGTTGGCCCCGTCATGAAAACAATAAAGTCATCCCCCGCCAGGACGACCCCATCACACCCTAACAGACGTGCCGGGGTCATCCCGGCAGGGAATTGAGGAGGGGGTGGGGTCGCGCAGTGCAACGTGTGACCACACGGCCCCACCCCCTCCACGCTCCCCATCGCCCGCCCTCTGGGGAGACGGGCGGGTGGCAGGGCCAATGCCACCACAGCGTCTGGTTGAATCCGGCATGGCCCGGAATCCCGCCGGTGCTTCCGGGCCGTGGCGACCGACCAGATGTTACTTTTCTTTGATCCCTGCTGGGGATCACTTTCACCACACTTCCCGGGGAATTGGTGTGGCTAGCCCGGGAAGCGTGGTTGAAACTGGCCCCATGTGGGGATTGAGCGTGGTGAACATCTGGCGGCCGCCAAACAGACGTGCGAGTCACAGTGACCACAGGTGGGTATTCACCGTGGTTCACTGTGATCTCGTAATGTCTGAAAATACCCGATGTCCTCAGAAGCCAGCATGGAGAGGAGGGCAAGTAAAAGAAACCATGAAGTAGGGACTGAATCTACCATATGGTGCGGAGAGCCACCAGCAGATGTTCCTCATCATGAAAGCAACGAAGAGGGGCAGCCATAGGGAAAATGAAAATTTCTGTGAGTTAGGCCATTTTTAAATGGGACGTACCCATGCAGGTCCACCCATGTCCCACCCACCTGAGCACCCATCTGACAACAGCGTGGGTGGGCACACACTCTCATGACCTACGCACTGCCCATTCATGTGCACACACTGAGCATCGGGGGGAAATCTGGGATGCTCCGTGCAGGGGCAGGAGTGGGCAGTGCACACCCAGAACATACCCATCCTGGCCTGTTTAAATCCCAACCACTCATTGGACGTGTGTTGTGGCTCTACGCAGTGCACACAGACCCACCCTCCTCCCCCAGCTGTGCTCGCTTAAAATGGCCTAAGATAGAGGCCATTTTTAAAGAAGATGCTCCCATGCATAGACACCAAGTGTCCATATGGAGGAGCATCTTATTTAAATGTGGAGGTATATGGGTGCGTGCTCCCACAAGCCACACATCTCCACGCATCTCCACCCCCCACTCATGAAGCAGTCAGGAAAAAAGCAGGTTGCTCCATGCATGGAGGTGTGTGTGTGTTGCTCCATGTATGGAGGTGTGTGTGTGTCCATCTGTTCCCTCTCCCCACACACAGCCCCTACAGTGGCGCTCCACCGGCCGCACACTGACTGCCCCCCCAACGGTGGTCCACTTAAAAATGGCCAGTGTCCTATTTGTCCTGGATTTCCCTTGAAAGAAAACCCACAGAGCTACTTACACCTCTGCCAAGACCAGTAGGCCACCCACAAATAAAGTGGAGGAAAGGAAAAGGGGTTGTGCTTTATTGTGTTTCTTTGTGAAATTGGTCTGGAAAGTTTGTGATTTTTTTAAAAAGCTTTTCTCCTGCTTGTTCTGTGCATGAGAAATTCCAGTCTCAAATGTCTTAGCCTTAGAACCCCATGGACTCTATTGAAGAATGGAGCCCTACAGAAATTACAGCATGGCCGAAAACTAAAGCTGAAATGAATATTCATGCAAACAAATAATGATTATGAGCTATTCGAACTGAAACCAATGAAACAGATAATAACTCTGGCTTGCGTTTCATCAGATATCTGTTTCAGATATTTTGGTTCAGTTATTTAGTTATTTAAGTTATTTCAGTTTGGTTATTTCAGTATTTTGTCTTCTTCATTTTGGCACTATTCGTGCTATTGCACATGTGCAGCAGCTGAAACAAAGCAACCAAAATACTGAAATATCTGAATAACTGAAATAAAAGACACAAAATAACAAAATAAGTGAAGTAACCAAAATGGAATACTGAATAAATGGATATGCAAATACCCATCTCGGCTGTGGATGTTCTTCAGATATTTGGAGGGCTATCTGAAAATACAAATAATATCCTTGAATACAAAATCCACAATTTGCTTCAGCTCTACTAAGATGAAGACCGTTTTTAAACAGGACATGCCCACGCAGGTCCACCCATCCCCCCCCCCCCCCACACACACACACACATATACGAGCACCCATCTGAAGGCGGTGTGGGGGGATGCACACTCACATGACCCACTCACTGCCCACTCATGCACATGCACACAGCATCTGGGGGGTGGAGATCTGGGATGCTCTGTACAGGAGCAGAAGTGCGTGGTGTGCAGGTAGGGGCACACCCCCAGCACACCCCCATCCTGGCCCATTTAAATCCCTCCCCACTCACTGGATGTGCATTGGTGCTCTACGCGGCACACACAGACCCACCTCCCAGCCGTTCCCATTTTAAAATTGCCTAAGAGACAGGCACCTGGCAGGGGACATGAGATTTTGGAGGCAGACCTTATGGCTAAGACACACAACCCACTTACTCCAGAGGAGATTCATTGAAGCTTTGTGGGTTTTAATGGGTCTGCTCTGAAGAAATTGTATTGTACATCACACCCTGTGTCTCTTAGTGTTCTGAGTTTAACACCTATGGCCCTTTTTAAATGGACCGCCCTCCCAGTGGTGGTCCATAGTCATACGGATGTAGAGGCGGTGTGTGGGGGATGGATGCAGATGGGTACACACCCATCACCACCCATGCGCCCTCACAGAGAAACCTGTTTTTTCACCTGTTGCTCCATGCAGGGGCGGTGGGTGGAGGTGTGTGTTTTACGGGAACACACATGCATGCTTCCCCACCACCACTTTCAAGTGGGATGCACCCACCCATGCCCACTGCGTGGGCATGAGTGGGTATGTCGTTCCACGTAAAAATGACCTATGTAACTCTAATGTTCAACATATACTCAGGAGAAAGGAAGTCTCTGATAAAGATTCAGCACCCCCACACTTGCAGTGATAACATGAGGAGGCTTGCAATGAGAGAACTGGTTGATCAAATGAGAAATATTTTGATTCAAAATAATATTTGTGTGTAAAAAAAATTAAGCATTTCAAAATTTGGAAAAATTCTGACTGGTTCTTTAAGATAGATGAAAAAGAGAAAAATACATTTTTTTAAAAAAATGTCAGAGTTTCAAAAATTATGACCAAGTTGAACGTCTGAGACCTCCAGCAAAATCAGAGACCAGACTTGATATGGCTGATATTTCTAAGAGAAAAGAAGATAACACTCAAATAAATGAACGCTTCTTTGTAAATCATGAGGAAGCAAGAAAAAGCACAAACTCCCATCCTCATCTTTAAAACAAGAGAGGGAAACCACGATGCACAAATCGCCTATTCTGGAATAGCCCCAATGCAGAGAAAAGGCTCATGTACTATATTAGTGGAGGAGCTCACACAAGTGACAGCTAATCTATAGATACACACAGTAAAAGTTTGCCATGAACCAGATTATCGAATCAGGCTGAGGTTTAAGAGAAGCACTTTCAGCTCAAGGCACAGACTGCCCAGGCTAGTCTCATAGCATCTCTAGCTGGACACTATACAGACGAGCATCTAGAGGTCAATCAAGAATCCTAGCTATTGTCCCAGATAATTCAAAGCAAACAACAAACATCCCTCTTCCCTGCCACCACCCTCCCCTGTCCATGCCATCCACAAGAAAGTGTTAAAGGCACGCTAAGAAAAGGGAGCACAACTGGAGAGCAACGAAGACCTGGCAGCCTGTGTCTCTCAGAAAAGTTCCTTGCAGCTAGACAAGTAAGATGAAGATGAGTTTTTATCAATCTCACAATTATTCAAGCAAAAGCATTTCTATAATAAAAAATAGTATTTCTTCAAAATTGGACATTTTTGCAAAAAACCCACAAAAAACAGATCCACCAAAGGTTTTTCCAGTAGCATGAAAATTTAGCTCAATTATTTCTCAGAATTTTTGCCTCTTTATTCTTCAGGAAATTTGTACTTGTTTATTCAGACAGTAGTGCAGATTGTGTGGAGGCTTGGGGGAATTTGATTTGGGTAGAGGATATTGTCTAGTCTTAAAAGCAGCATTTTCCAGTTTTCAAAACCTGACTTTTCCAAAACCAATTTTTCCTTCTTTTTTTTAAACTATAAAAAACTGAAAGCTGAAATTATTTCTCTTTTGAAAATTTTGAAATGAAAACATTCATTTTTATTTTATTTTATTTTATTTTAAAGAAAAGAAAACACCAATGTCATTCCACTCATTTTTGCTGCCATCTCAGGGTGTTTTTAAACTAAATGCTACTGCACACGACCACGCACTAACCACTCATCCGAACTCCCGTTTGAAGGTGGTGTTGCGGGGGGGGGATGCACTCTTCCATGAGCCATGAAGCACCTACTCATGGCCACTCATGGGGTACTGCCGAAACATCCGAAGTTCTCCATGCGGGGCAAGCCAAAAAAGGGCATGGCAATGAGCACCCACTCATCCCCTACCCATGTGAACTGAGATGGCCACCCACACCAGCAAACAGGACTGTTGACCGGCTGCCTCCCCAGTCACATCCACAGCCCTGCTGGAAACTCAGGACACGCACACAAAATACACCACCACATTGGCTCAAAACACAACAATCCTCCCTCACGATGCAGGAGAGAGGAGCCAGTGCCATGTGTCATGGCAGAGGGTGGGCAGTTGGATGGGGCTTGGGTGGGGAGTATTGCTGGGCAGGGAGGAGGGGGAACAGCTGCCCATATATGTTGTTTACAGGACTTTGGGAGTTCTTGGAGGTTGCTTGCATGGCTGCAGTAGACACCCTGGGAGCCGCCTGTTAGAATCCCCTCCCCACGCACACCCACCTGAGAGACTGCTCCATAGCTGTGCCACTCACTAGCCAGTGACTCTTTCCCCCCCTTGCAGATGTGGGTTCACAGGCCCTACCCCCTGCGCAGCTGAGTGTGGCCCATCCACCTCCTTGATGGACTGACGGGCAGGGGTGGTGATCTATGAGGCTGCCGTGCCCGCCCAGAACAGTCCCAGTCCCAGACCGGGGTCAGGTGGAATGAGCCATCACACGTGAGATCCCACTCTACCCCGGTCCGGAGATGGCTTGCCCGGGCTGCGCCAGCACTTAGCCTAGGCTGTGACTCAGGGTATTTTCAGACGTGACGGGGCAGCATTTACCACGTCACGGAAACACCCAAAAGATTCCCTGCTGCAATCCCACCATCACAGCCAGAAAATGTGCTGGCCGATTCCGGCAGGGAATCTGGGGGGGGGGCTGCATGGTGCAACGTGAAGCCGCATAGCCCCACCCCCCCACGCTCCCCTGGCCACCCACCCACCCTCTGGAAGATGGGTGAGAGCCATGGCCAATGTGGCCGCAGTGCCCGCCCGGCTTCCCGGGGCATTGACCACAGCCCGGAATCAGCGACGCTGATTCCGGGCCATGGTCAGGGGACAGACGTGACGCCCCCATTAATCACGGTCGGGAATCGCTTTGACCATGCAAATGACCCTCCTCTGGCAAGAGGGCTGTTTGCATGGTCAAAATGATTCCCGCCCATGATTCATGGGGGTGAACATCTGGCGGGAATCACGGCTGGTCCCAACAGACGTTACGGGTTCATGGGGTATTTTCAGATGTGACGGGGCCGATTGGCCCCGGCACAGACTCACCCCTTTGATTCCCTGCCGGGGCCATCACGTAACGGGCCAACAGACATAGTGGCCGATCCGGGTGGGGAATCTGGGAGGGGCGGGGCTGCGCAACACAAGGTGTGGCCGCACAGCCCCACCCCCCCATGCTGCCCTGGCCACCTGCCCTCCAGGAGACAGGCGGGTGCTGCAACCAATGCAGCCGCAGCACCCACCTGCATTGACCACGGTCTGGAATCCCACCGCAGATTCCGGTCCATGGTCTGGGGATGGACATTATGGTCCCCTTCATCATGGGGGGAATCACATTCACCACGGAAATGGCGCTTGTCCTGCCGGAACCGCTGTTCGCATGTTGAATGTGATTCCCTCCTGTGATTCACTGGGGTGAACATCTGGGGGGGGACTTCCGTTCCCCCCAACAGATGTTCTGTAATGGTGATCACCATGTGGGGATTCACTGTGGTTGACCGTGATCACGTAACGTCTGAAAATACCCTGAGTCTCCATATGGGAATTGACCTTGTTTCACCGTGATCTCGTAACATCTAAAAATACCCTCAGCAATGGGCCCAAGTCACAGCCCAGGTTAAAAACTGCCATGGCCTGAGGAAATCCCTGAACCAGCCCAGGGGAACATCTGGTGGGCCAGATCAGAAGTGCTAGCACCACGCACACATAAGGGGGCCATCTCTCCAGCCTCCAAGCACCCAATAAAGCAGGAGAAAGAGAATGTGTTGTCCTGCTTTGCCTTCCAGTTTGCTCATTCACTCATTCCCAAGCCTACTTCAGGCTTGGCTGTGAATCCTCATGAATTGCTTTTCATCCCTCTCTATCTTTGGCACTTTGCTATTAACAGAAATTTTTCACAGGGAGATGCCCTTTGGGATTGTTGACAGGGCAGCACAAGGAATGGGGTGGGGTTTGTTTCCAGGTTCATGCAGCATTCATGACTCATCATAGCATTTTTTTTAAATCAGTAGTAACAATTATTTCTCTGTACTCTTTCCACTAAAGAAACCTGCCTGCCAACCTTTACCTGTGACCCTGGAAGCTTGTTCCTTCATATGCTGCAGTAACCATTCATGACAGTGTCTCCCACTGACCACTCAGTCCAAGCTTGAAAAAAGAATGTGTTGACCTTGAACTCACACCATTATAAAAATCAGCTATGGCTAAATCAGTCAACAGGCCACATAGGAATAAAATAAAGCACTCATCACCCTAAGCTTCCTGTGAAAAGCCCCCTCTCTTTGTGTCTCTGATTTGTTTTGCTCACCATCTACTTTGGCATTATCTGCAATCTTCACGTCTTAAAACTGAATGTGCATTGATCTCCCCTCTACATTCAGTTTGCGTGCATTTAGGTAAAGTTAGCATTCAGAACAATTCCATCCTAACACCTCAGGTTTTGAACTGTGCCTGTGCAGGTGAAAAAGAGAACCCCACAATGGTGTTGCATTGTGCATGTGATTCCCTGTCATGATGGCCACATTGCTCATGGGGGAGAATGAAACTGTGTGTGAGGTAAGCCATCCAAATGGGTGCTGATTGTTATGTATGCTATATGTGGGTGTTTTCAGATGTTACGGGGCCGCTTGGCCCCGTACCGAAAACAACGAATCCATCCCCTGTCGGGGTGACCCCGTCACGCCATATCAGACGTGCCGGGGGATCCCGGCGGGGAATCTTGGAGGGGGCGGGACCACACGGCGCAACATGCGACCGCCAAACAGACGTTCGAGACACAGTGACCACAGGTGGGTATTCACCGTGGTTCACTGTGATCTCGTAACGTCTGAAAACACCCTGTATCTCACAGCCAGACTCTCGCAGAGTAGTTTAGGAAGTTTTGAATATTAATAGAATGGGCCCAATCCTCTTGCCCCTGAAATGGACAGATGTTTTGCCATTGACTTGATGGGAACAAGAATGGCCCCGTCATTACTACTATTTTCCATACCCTTCCACACATCAGGATAGATTCCATTAGTACAAATGGGTCCAACAGTATCAGCCTCAGAGGGAGAGGAACTAATACTTTTTAGAAAACCTGTGAAACTTGCCTGAAGTAATTTTACCCATGTATAAAAGTGCCATGAGGTTTGGTCTGATCTTGCACAATATGTCAAGGCTACAGCGAGGCCTTTATGCCACTGGAATTTTGGAACTCCGGGATTTTTCCCAATAGCATCAAATGCCTTGTAGGTGCTGGATCTTAATCTTATTGCTGAACTGCCTGTCCTGGATGCTGAGACAGTTTAATTTTTGAGGAGATTCTCTACATTTGGAGAGTGAGAATGAAAACATTATCTGGCATGATTTTAAAATGTACAGTGGTTTCTGTGTGAGGTTGTCCAGCAGTTTGGTCCATAATCCCTCAATCAAAGAGAGATCCTTCATTTTGCTCCCAAAATTAATAACATTCCACACAAAATTTTGGACCCCTGATTCTAACTGTTGAAAATTATTTACATCATAAGCAATCCTGAAATGAGGCCGTAGAAAGACTTAGTGGTGCACAGGAATGAATCCAAGAGTATTGCAGATGTCCTGCATAAATCATTTTGTGTGTTGCACATTGTCATACATTGCATCCTATGTTTGGGCTTTGACAGGTTGAGAGGTTTTGTATTTGTCTTGCTTCAGTGTGGGCCGAGTGTAGGTGGATTGAGTGAACCCACAACATTCCACGTTCACCTCAAAGCAAAGAGCGCGAAAGAGAGGTCTGGTTCAGTTTCAACGGATCAAAAATTTTCAGGCAGCCCGGGATAAAAATAAATAAATAAATAAATAAATAAATAAATTAACCAGTGTCTCCAACCTGACTTAAACATGTAATTATGCAAAACAGCTTTAAATGGGCATTTGTTCCAAAGTGGTGGGCTTACAAAGATTAATAAAATTAAAAGTTATGCAATAGCATTTCAAATCCCAACCAAACTAGGGGTTTGAGGAGTCTTTTTGGGCTCTCATGGAAATGCATGGGAAAATTCCCATCGATTTAAATGAGAGTGGGACTGGCCCTTTGTGCTAACTTTCCCAGTTTTGAATCTACTGGCAGCAAATTCTTGGGCAATTTTTTTGGCAAATGAACATCAAACCCCATATTATATGATTGAAACTACAACATCCAGAATACTCAGAGGTTAGAATGAAACTTTCCTGTTTTCCACTAGTGCCTGCATCTTAAGGAAACCTTTTAAATGGATAATCTTAAGGTACCTTCTTGCAAAGGTCTTTTCTTTGTGAGTCCTTCCTGGTGATGTTCATATTAATTATGTTAGGTGTGATATGTATTTATTCAGGTGAAGGTTCAAAATACAAAATAGGCCTCACATCTGTCTGTGTCACAATGTGGAAACTGGTAACTTCTGCCTTTGATCTGGTTTATATTTAAAGCAGATTTGTATAGTGTGGACTTCACAGTGCTGCCTATGGCCCTTTTCACACAGACACTCTAACACTGATAAAATGGGTGTTACATTTTATTATACATGCTGCAGGACACCTGTAGAGCACATCTTCAGCCCTGCAACATGTATAATAAAATGTAACACCCATTTTATCAGTGTTAGAGTGTCTGTGTAAAAAGGGCCTATATCGATGATGTTGCCAGGTTTATTTGATTTCAGGGTAATTGGCAGGTCTGTTTATTTATATGTCTGTTTTGGAAAGGTTGTTGACGGCACTCAAAAGGCTGAGTTGCTTTACTGGTGACCAGTAAAAAGAACCGAATGCAAAAACAGTCCTTTCAGCAGTTTTCCATACCATGGCTAGATAAAAAAATCTGTTGTTTTACCCAATCCCAACTCCAATCTACATAAAACCCTCCAGTCTGATATCAGAAAGCCTGATCCTGCAACCTTTACTCTGGTGAGATGTCCCACTGATCTTCCTAAGTGAGGCTGCAAAATGGAAACAGCAGTGGAGAACGGCTCATTGAAAGCAATATGTTCCCTGGCCTGGTATACACAGCAGAGAAGTTGGCCCAATAAATGGTATCATATCATCTTAACTAATTTGTCTCTTGTCTCTCCCTGCCTAATACATACGGACAACAGCTTGTGTTGAGAGGGTTTGCTTTAATATTAGGCTTGCTGACAGTAAAAGAGGGTAAGGCCTTGCTTTAGTGGGTTAATATTTACAATAAGGAAGTCCTTTTTTTAAAGTGAAAATGTATCTTTTCTCAATTTTAAGGCCCCAAAGGGACTGTCGTGCATTATGATAATCTGTACCTACTACTTCTTTCTATAGTCCTGTAAATACAGATTCAAATAGTTCATTTAATTAATAATTTAATATACATAGTATATGTATATACATATGCCACACACATTACATTATTAATGAAAAATAGAGAGGCACACACATGGTGCGTACTACAGACACACTATATAGATGATGCATATATACTATATAAATTATATATGCATACATATATAAGAAATATTATTCCATCCTAAATCTGTAGATATTTAATAGCTGTGATCCAAAAAACACATATTCCAGATTAAATGGTTTATGGTTTCCAGAATGAGTGGTTTGTGGATCAAAACTAATGTTTTAAAAAACTATATGTTTGTTCTTTTCTTATACGCACACTATACACACACACACCATTTTATTTATATATATATATATATATATATATATATATATATATATATGTGTGTGTGTGTGTGTGTGTGTGTGTGTGTGTGTGTGTGTTTGTAGTGTACGTATAAGAAAAGAACAAACATATATATGATTGCTTCAGTTTGTGTGTGTGTGTGTACAGAAGTTTGTAGATGGTGTGTGTGTGTGTGTGTGTGTGTGTGTGTGTATATATATATATATATATATATATATATACACACACACACACAAACTGAAACAATCATATTTTTCATATATATATAAAATTAAAAATTGCAAATTTACATACCAGAAAATTATAATGTAAAATGTCCAGGGTTGAAAGAATCTCCTCTTTAGCTACTTTCACTCAGTCTCCTCTCCTGTGATTTTTAAAGAAACTTCATTGTATATTCTAGCAAAGTATATTAGTGGAGAAGGTTTAACAGAGCTAGGGAGAATGTTCAGGGAGTGAGAAAGTGAATTGATGGATGGTTGGTTAAATGAATATAAATGAACTGATACCTTTACAGAAAAATAACATTTCTTTTCTTTTTTTATTCTATAGATCAGTGGGTTTTGTATCTGTAATTCTTTCATATCAGCAAAGAGGAAATAAACTCCCATGTAAATCATTTTGCTCCCATCTGGAAGCATATTAAAACCATGCCTTTTTTTCTTTTAAGCAGGGCCTTTTCTCCCTATTTGCTTATCAGTTCATCCACCATTACATTTAAAATGAAATTGCAAGACCCCCCCTTCCCCCTTATTCCTCCCTCCCCCCAAATTCCATGCTCAGGCAGAAAAGTAGGAAGTAGACTTTTCTTGCTTGAGAATAGTGACCTAGATTCAATTACAGATAGACACTGAGAAGAGAGGGGTGACACCTCGGCTGCTTCTCTTAAAAAATTAGAATCCACCCAAAACAAAACAAAAAAAAACATCCTTAGTGGCTAGAGGTTTGTTCATGTCACCGATGGCTGGGGTTTTCCTCTCTGCCTAAACGCCAGAACCACAAAGCGGGTGGGTGAGTACAAGGGACGGGTTTCTCCCTGGAGTTGGACTGTGATGTCCAAACCAAAACTAACCACCTCCTAAATTCCCTGCGAAGATGCTTCCTGATGAGGCAAGAGGAGGCTTTGAAGCGCTGCCCGGATTTTGTCCCTGTGCTTTTCTTCCGGTCGGTTCCCGCTGCAATATTTCCTGGAAGGGGGCAACAGCGGTGGAATCCTCTAGCTTTGGTGACTTTTATCACTGAATTAGGCATAGAAATTTCTTCTTCTTCTTCTTCTTCTTGTATTATTTTATTTTATTTTATTTTAAAGAATAAAGAACAATCACCTATTCTTCCTTTTCTCTCTCTCCTCTGATCTTAGCCTGAAAGGAGCCGGCAAAAGAGATAAGGGAGATTGGATTCCGTTCCCTAGCCAGAGCAGCGCGGGGCTGTGACTGCTTCAATAGAATCAGGAGTGAGGAGTCCGCTTGCGCTCCCTATTCCTTGTTGGCCTGCCCCCCATCCTGTAGTAGACCCCGACCTCCACCCCCGCCCCCTTGTTTTAGTGGAGGAGAAGCGAAGCCTTTTCAAAAGGAGAAACTCTTTTGGGGAACCCAGGGCATCGAGAAGCAGGGGGTTAAAACAGGGAAGGTGGAGGGGGAACATCCCTTTCTGAATCTCGGGGTGGGGAGTCCCCTGCTTAATTTTGGTCTCCCAGGGACTCCCCCGCCTCCGGCTTGGGAATAGATGGGTTCCCTCTCAAAGGTAAGGGGGGGGGGGTAGGACTGCCCCACACCTCACTTCTCTGAACTGTCAGCTGATCCCAGCGCTTAGCAAAGCAGATCTGGATTGAATACCCCAGGAAACGCATCCCACCCTTCCCAGAAAAAGGGGGGCTATTGGGACTCCTGATATGCGAAGGGATTTTGTTATTGTTATTATTACTTTTCCAAGGATTGTTTCATATATGTATGAAAATCTGAAGGCGTAACTTTCCTCTAGCCTTATCTAGGCGCTCTAAATTAGGATTCTCCACTGAGCTGAATATGATGGTGATTTTTATATATATATATAAATATGCCTCACTTTCCTCCCCCCTTTCCCCCCCTTCCCACTCCCACCCACCCAGACTGAATTGCACCTTGGGCAACAGTGCAGAGTCCAGCATCTTAAGTTGGCTCCCCATATGTTTCCAGTAGATAAGTAAACAATCTGGACGTGAAATGAAAATTTTAATTAATGCAGTAATGCTATTACACCTCAAGTGTGCAAATCCTATTGCCTTGCCCTGTGACAATAGGGTGGGGACTGGGGGGAGGGGGACACACAGACAACAACCTACCACAAGCAAATTCTAATCGTGGGGATTTTTATTATTAGTAATAGTAGTAGTAGTAGTATTGTCTTTCACTCCTAGCCAGCTGTTTGCGAGTTCGCCTTCGAATTCATAGCATCTTCTATTTAATAATTAGTCCAGCGCTCACTCGCTCGCTCTGTCTCTGTCTCTCATTTGGCATCAACCTGTATTTAATTCCTGGGCTTTTCATGTTGGGATCCGGATTCTGGCTGTCGGAACGCGGGCTGCGCAGCCCGTACACGTTAATGCTTGTTTGGCGATTCAAATGCTACCTCCACGGCAATAACGAAGTATTTGCTTATTTGCCCTAATAAAAAGGGCTGGCTTTTGCCTTTGATGTTCCTATAAATTACACACACACACACCCCACACACACACGGAAGCAGAGGAGTGTGAAAGGGGAATGGGAGAGCCGGGAAGGGGAATCAGGAGCAAAGGGTAAATTAGAGGCACATCAAAGGCAGCAGCAGCTGGGCTACTCCCAGACTGAATTGGGGAGCAGTGGCTGGAGAGGTGAGGAGAAGCAGCTCCAAGCCCCTTCGCCATTTAGAAGAGGAACAGAGCTTTGCGCTCCCCTAGCACCTTGGCTGTGTCTCCAATCTCTTCTGGCCCTTCACTCCCTTTGTCTGCACCCCCTCTCGTTTCCCAGCGTTTCTATCTTTCCTCCCCAGCTTTTGGTTTGCTTTAGCGCTTCCCCAAGTTTGCCCCTCTCTTGGGACCCCTTCGCACCTGTCTTTTCTTGAATTCTAGTCGGCCCCCTTTCTACCCGTCTCCTCTGCTGAATCTCCACCGCTGCCTCTAGGATCTGCCCCAGCGCCCCCTGATCCCTTTGATTCCCGTTGAAGGATAAAGTTTGTCTGTTCCCGGCCCTATATCCCTGAGCCTCATTCTCAGGGGTCCCCAGTCCAGAACTGAGATTACCCAGACTTCCCCAACAGCCACGGCATGAACGAGGCACCCTCTGCGATTAGACAGATTACAAACTCCATAGGCACTGCCAGCGTTTAAGGAACTCCCCAAAGGCTTGCGTTTTATAGGAGGTGTGGAGAAACTTGTACAGCGATTCTCCTCTGGTGCCCTCCTTGCTACAGGCAGCTCCAGAGCGCGCTGATTGAAGCAGCAATAGTCTAGAACTGGTGGTGAGGTGGGGTGGGGACAGGAGCAGGGGACATGTCCCCCACATCCCAGTTTGAGGGGAACAAAATTAAGGCGTGTGCTCTCCTCTACTCCCGCCCAAACTCAATGGAGACGTGTCCCCTCCATCTCCCTGTTCTCCAAAGCGCACCACCCGATCGGAGGCACCTAGCCAGGGAGGCCCGCTGGTGGCTGTAGTCTGAAGACGTGTTCTTACCTGTGCCACCACCTTACCTCACTTGGTTCTTTGAAGTTCCTGCTAAGCCTCTGTATGGGTTCTGGGATGGATCTTGATAGGCAACGACTGCGGCTCCAGAGCCGGCAGTGACAAATCGCAGCCCTCCCTTGTGCTGCAGTGGCACGGATATTCGTCCTTGCATTTTGATTTGTTTGGGGCTGGTGCCTTTCATTTGTGAGGTGTTTAGGCTGGAGGATGAAGGTGTATTTCTGATCCCCAGTTACTTTTAAACAGTACAATCAAGGGATGTAGCCAGGAGGGGGTCGGGTCTGGAATAATAGCGTAAAATCAAAACGAAAATCTTTTTGAGGGTTCAAAGCCTCTTTGAATAGCTTTGATACACTCAATAGCAAATTGCCGCCGCTATTATCACTAATAAGCAGAAATAAAGTAATATCTCTGGCAGACTCCTTATGACTTAATATGTCCTTTTTTTAAAAAAAAGTTTCTAACGCCAGGTAATGCTTCTGTGCCTATCATCTTGCACAAGCTGCCAAGGTCGGGGACAATTAAACCTTTACACTAGGATCCACATTGGAAGTTGCCTCCTGGAGATCTGCATGGGGAGGGGAATGGACAGGAGGACAGGATTATTCATTAATAAATTACCTATTCCTTTATTTGGGAGCCAAAGCCTATGTCAAAATAGCAAGCCGAACCAGGGAAGATTCCTGTTGGCTTCGTCGAGCTGGGTTTCAAATTGAAAAGTCGAAAGAAACAAATTGTTTAAAATTATAATTTTGAATTCATTTAAAATTAAATTAATTTTAAACAAATTATAAATTGATAAAATCCACTTAACAGGGTGAATCTGTGGTTAAAATTGTTAGAAAGGACAGAACCCCGTTTAACCAGAGAGGAGGAGAGTTTTTAAAAAGTTACCCCAAGGAAAGTTACCCGTTTGTCAGCACCACCGGGATCCCTTCTTCCCAGAGGAGGCGCCTGAACCCACCCACCACCCGTTGCAAATGCTAACCCTGACTGGGGGGTGGTGGGGGGATTAGACCTGCCTGCCCTAGTTCTCCCCTTAGATGCCTAACTCTACACTTCATGCCAGGGCTGTGTGGGAGCTGAGTAGGGGCCAGTGGAGTAAGTGAACCTAGTCTGAAGTGAGGGGGAAACAGTTTCACGCTCTTAAGGGTCCAAATTAAGAAGGCGACACTCCCCTGCTTTCCTCCCCCTTTTAGTCCCGTTGAAGCCTCAAGGGACCAGCTCCACAACCCCCCTGCTCCGTAGTAGCCCCCCCGCCCAACTTCAATGGGACTACTTCAGAGAGAGTGGTTTGTGGAGACAGAACAGGCCCGGAGTGCTTCGACCCTTTGTTTAATGGTTTTATTGCCAAGCGGGAGACAGTTGTGAGGAAACAGGTTTGACTGGAAGCCACAGCGGCTCCCTCCAGGGAAAAGCTTTCTGGTTTTTTCCTCCCTCTCTCGTCTCCCTTTGACATCAAAGTCAGTAATCGGTTCATGTCGGTGTCAGGATGATTATTTAATATATTTATCTCCACGCGTAAAATAGCTGCACACCTGCAGCCAGTTGAAGGGAACAGCAGGCACAGAGAAGGGAGGCTCAGCAAGGCGCGTGTGCAATTTTAGAGAGGTAGAGGTGAGCTGCCTGGTGTTGCTACAAACTGCTCTTAGGGGGGTGCTGCGCTTGTATAGAGATCGCGTGTTGAAGTTAACCAGATTCGCTGCTAATATGGGGGGGGGGGGGATGGCCCGATCCTGTGAACACATCAGGACCGGTAGCAGAGGGTCGTTTGGACAGCCCCCAGGCACAGCAGTGCTGTGCGGTTCAGGATACCGTTTTTCTGTCCATCTCTCCTGGCTAGATGGGACCAGCCTAGGACCAGCCTAGGCTGATCCACGAGGGAACAAGTTAGGACCCACGGGAGGCGATGTCTAAACGGAGCTGCGCCTCTGTGCTCAGATCTGTACTTTGGGGTGACTTCGCG
The DNA here is from genome assembly GCA_003113815.1 of Sphenodon punctatus. Classification (NCBI taxonomy): domain Eukaryota; kingdom Metazoa; phylum Chordata; class Lepidosauria; order Sphenodontia; family Sphenodontidae; genus Sphenodon; species Sphenodon punctatus. Next base: position 2,176,482 of record QEPC01001081.1, on the reverse strand, counting down.
GGTGACTTTTTCCACCCTGCTGCTGCCTCCCTGGCCTCCACATCCCCTAGTTGGGGAGACGGCGGCTAATGCAGCCGGCTGTACCTCAGGCCAGCGTAAAACTCCTCGAGGTAGATTTTACAGGACACTGAGCTATGAGCCTTATCACAAGGACTGACAGCAACTGTCAGCTGGGGTTAAATCTGCAGCAAGACAACCCACCAAGCGCTCAGCTCCGCGCCTCTCCCTCCTTGCCACGGTGGGGTCCATTCAGCTGGGCTTTCCCGGAGTGTCCAGTTATATTGTGCCTCTGAAGCCCCCAGTTGCTAATTGTCCCGCTTTGTAAACGGGTTTTGTCATGCTAAACAAGCGTGGTTCAGCCGAGCTAACCTCGCCTTTGAAAGCTTTGCTCCCCGGCGCCTTTGTTTACCTTCGCCTGATCTCTCATTTATTTATCTCTCCATTATTTCTATGCTTACCCTCCCATTCAGGTCCCATGTATGTTAATTGTGTTATGCCATTTAATTCTAACATCGGTCTCCAAAGGGCACTTAATGAGAAAAGCATCTACAACACGGATCACTTCGCCATTCAGCGCAGCCAGATGGACAACTGCTACTTTCTCTTTAATGAAAATCCTGCTTTTAACAAAGGGGACCTGATGAATAGCCCCCCAAACACTGCTAATTGTTTAGGACAATATGCTAATCTGCTGTGTGCAGCGTCGGAGTCGCCGAGCTCTCCAGTCCTTCTGGTTGCATCGGGGCAACTTCAACAATTTTTTTAAAAAACGCAAAGGGAAAGCTGATTTATTCTGCCCAGACCAAGGAAGGGAGAGGAAGAAGACCAGACGGGAAAGATTTGGACACCTCCAGAGGGCTGGGCACTTTGGGGAGGAATTTTTCCCATCTCCCCAGGTCTGAGCAGTACATGCAGGCACGGAGGCAGAAACAGCAATAGCCCCCCCTCCCTTCCCCCAGAACCCAGGAGTCCTGGCTCCCAGCCCCCCCCACTCTAACCCACTAGCCCCCCCATCCCTCCCAGAGCCCCAAGTTAGTTCGAGTCTACACTGGAAACAAGAACGAATTCCCGGAAGCAGCCGCTGGTTCTCCAAGTCTGGCAAAATCTGGCCGGCCAGTTAAGGTGAGGTGAGGTGAGACACGTTCTCCTCTCCCCATAGTCTCTAGTTCATCCACAGGGCACCCTGGCCTGAAAGGGGGGCATTCACTTCAAATCTCCTTTTAGAAAGACACGGATCAAAATGAAACCACAGCAAGACAGTCTCCATTTGCATCCGAGGCCAGGTTAAAATGACCCACAGATCTATGCCCCAAAGGGTCCGATCCTGCAGACACTTGCTACCGTGTTTAGCAGTCCCACTAGCCATTCCAAATTCCCATGGGGCTGCCCACCTCAGAACCGCTTGCTCAGGCCAGGATCGGGTCGCCTCCCAGTCACATTAACACAGTCCCTAGAGCTTTGGGCTTTCAGGAGGAAACTTGTACGAATTGGAATTTTAGCCACGACAGGTAAGTTTACTTGTTCGATGACAGATTGTCTTTATTCAAAATGTCTTTGTTCAACAAATGAACAGATTAACGAGGTAAAATCCTTCTGGATACATAGTGTTTTTTTTCTCCCCAAAGACATTGTTTGTTAAAACATATTTAAAATTACCATCCTTTTTCTTTCCGATTTGTTTTCGGTTTTTTTACTTTTAATTTTTTTGTACAGTTCTACCGTCTGACTTCATCATACCTGACGCTCTGTCTAAAGTAAACTTAGGTCTAGCTGCACTAGGTCACACAAAGTGAAGGACTATCTCTTGGAAATTAAGCAAACACTACATATCATGGTTTAAATAGAAACGTTTCCCCCATTAAAAAAACAAAAACAAAAAAACCTTTTAAGAGCCTTTTTGACATGAAAAGCAATTGCCTTTTTTGTTTTACCTATTAGTGCTTGATAGCAAAATATATCAAGAGAACACAGCTAATCTCATCTTTTAATGTGCAAAAGGAAATGAGAATAATAATAAAATAATAATAATAATAATAATAATAATAATTAATGATAATAATACCAGGACTTAAAGAATTCAAGTCCAAATAACGTTGGATCATATAGAACTCATATACATTAATAGAATAAATAAAAAATCAACACTGCCTAGCCTTTTTTGTTTTTGTTTTTTTGTGTGTCCAAAAAGGGCAGTTCAAGATTTGTCCCATTTACAATTCTTACAAGTTCCGGACCCCTCTCTGAGCTCCTAGATTGAGACTCCCCATGCCGCCACACGAGTGAGTGGGTGAGCGGGTGTGTGTAAGAGAGAGAGAAAGAGAGAGACCCAGGGCCAGCTCCAGAGTCTTGGAGTTCCACGAGGAGCCTGCAAGTCTTGCCCGGGTGGGCCCGGGTGCACTGGCATCATTCTCAGGTTGAGGGTGAGGCGGCCTTATGGCTTGCTGCAGTCTCGCTCGGTACATGCACAATGGATGGAGGCAAGTTCCAGGCGCACCCCTGCGTGTGCATGGACTGTGGGGTGTGTGGATGGGGGTTACATGGCTGTCGCGTGTGCTGAAGAATATGGGTCTATGCCAGTCTTGGTCATGCCTGGGAATAATATGTAGGCAACAGGAGGCTGCAAACTAGAAGTGGACCAGGCGGTACAGTTACAGGGCACCACGTAGCCGGGGTTGGTTGGTGAAGGGTGTGTGTGGGTGTGCTGACTGGGGCAGCTGAGGCTCCCGAAGGCCCCGTTCTGGTATCCCAGGGTGGAGGCGTAGGGCAGGGTGCTGGTGGCCAAGGTATGAGGGACCTCGGTCATCTTCTGGATGGCGCTGGAGCTGAACTGGCTGGGGTCAAGGAGGGAGTAGGGCGCGGAGGTGGGGGGCAGGAAAGCCCTCGCCTTCTCCGGGGAGCCGAGCAGCGAGTCTGTGGCGCCCACGGGCAGTCCCGCCACCTTGAGGGGGTCGGTGTCCCCGAGGTAAGGCAAAGGGAAGACATACCTGTCCTTCTTGAGCAGGTTCTTGGGCTTGCGCCGGGGACGGTACTTGTAGTCGGGGTGTTCCTTCATGTGCTGGGCGCGCAGCCTCTTGGCCTCGTCGATGTAGGGGCGCTTCTCGGCCTCCGAGAGCAGCTTCCACTCCGCGCCCAGGCGCTTGCTAATCTCCGAGTTGTGCATTTTAGGGTTCTCCTGGGCCATCTTGCGCCGCTGGCCCCGGGACCACACCATGAAGGCATTCATGGGTCTCTTGATGTGATCACTGGGCTTGGACATGGTGCCAGCTCCCGGAGCGGCACGCCTGGCTCGGTTCAGACCCGCACAGACCCGCTCACCTGCCCCGCTCGCTGCCGCCGCTGCCGCCGCCGCCTTCGAGCCGAGCCAACCCTTGCCTTGGCTCAGCTGATCATGCCAGTGCAGCTCCGGTCAAGCCAGCCAGACAGCCGGCGGCTCCCCACCAGCAATCCTCGAAGGGGAGTGCAGCCTCGGGAGGGCAGGGGCACAGTGCAGCGCAGGCTGGGGAAGGCGTCTCGCCTCGCACGGGCACCTGGCAGGGACTGAGGGGAAAGCCCGGACTAGGAGCCAAAAGCGGGGAAGTTCAAAGGCGAGGCTGCTGTTTGGGAGGGTGCGTGCTGTGACAGCGCGGCAGGGCGTTCACCTGGCCGCCCAATCAGCGAGGAGAGGCACACGGCGGCGGCTGCGGCACCTTCGGCTGGGGGGGGGGGGGCACTAAACACCCGGGATTAAAGGGAGGCTTTTGTTCGACAGCGCAGAATAGCGCAGCTCAGCGCCCCTGCACCCACTGGCGGAACACAAAATGGGCCAGCGAAGGGATCAATGGGGAAAGGGGGGGGCAAGACAGCGCTTCCCTGGCAGCGCCCCAGAAAGGGGCCCTGATCCCGGCTGCAGCCAGAATGCAGGGACAGGTGCACGCAGCACATGTAGACTCATGCTACCCCCCCCCCATCACACCCCCCCACAACCCTTCACACAGAAACACACACATCTTCCCAAACACAGGCACATTTCAGACCGCACACACAAGGCCAAAGCTGGGCCGGTTTCCAAAGCAAACTCTCTGGCTCTTCCTTCAGGCAAATAAGGTTTGGGGATGGGGCAGTGTGATTTGGGGGAGACTAAATTCACTCCCACGCTTCGGATGGTTGGTTTGTTTCCCTTTAAACGCTTCCGGATTTATGTTAAATTGGAAGGAAATGCAGGCCGGTGACTGGCTGGATTTGGGGGTTGGGGGCAAAGCTCCAGCGGCCCCATCATTAATTCACTCCCTGATTTCTGTCGCCCCGTTTGGGCCCTTTCTATTCGCTTGGGCTTGAGATAGGGCTGGTTCTTGTTTGAAGACAGAGCTTGACTCGGAAGAGCAGCGAGTAACCCCAGGACCCCCGTCCGCTCGCTCCCTTTGAATAATTGCCTGCCTAATGCGCGGTGCCTCGGGGGGAATATTTATTAAATGGAAACAATTGTCTTGAGTCCCGGAGGAGCCCGCGCTGCTTAACGGGTTTATTGGCTTTTGCACCTGCCTGCTTAAAGAGGCTGGTCTCCAAACCTCGCCCACCTGCAGTGGGTTCCACTCCCAAACTTCTGCTCTCCGTTGCAAGTGGGGGACAGGTTCTGTCTGTGTGATCTGCGCCCCCAATTCCATTCGGAACTTTTCTTTAATAGATCTATTCTCAGCACGGACAGAGGAGGATTCTAGGTTCTGGTCAATTTCACTTCGTTATAATATTGCGCCAAAGCGCTTTGGAACCTGCTTGGAGCCGCTAAAGTGAAGTTGTTCGGGAGCCCAGGCTAGGAAGGTTTCATGCGAGCGACCCCCTTTCCCAGCTCCGCACGCTGCAAGCCCCCCGCTCCGCCCCGCCAATTCATTTCTTCGCATTGTCCCCGCAACGATTCCCCTGATCCCGGCTCTGCTTCCCCGCGTGCCTCCGCCTCTTCAGCAAACTCGTTTAATTTCGCGTCAGGGCTGGAGCGAGGAGGGGAATGATTGAAAGTCCCTCCACCTGGGCAGGCTTGCAGCGCCCGCGGCCAGAGCCGCTACCTGCCTGGCCCTGGCGCAGCTACAAGGAGCCCATGCAGATTTTTCGTTAGACATACAAATGGCTCGTGCTTTTCCTGGAGCCCAAAATGCTTGGAGGGAGCTGCCTCGCCTTGCAGATCCGAAACGGGGGAAAGTCCACCGAGCCCATCTGGGGACCACCCCACGCACTGTTCAGTGAAACGCATTGCTCCCCAGCCCCAGACACTTTGCCTGGGCTCCCCGAGGGGTGCGGGATCAGGGAAGGGAAAGGGAGAGGGGGCAATAATCCGTGCAGCGCCTGTATTGGTATTTCTAGTATGGCCTCTCTCTCTCTCTCTCTCTCTCTCTCTCTCTCTCTCACACACACACACACTGTCGAACACACACGCTCTCTCTCACACACGAACACACGCTTTCTCTCTCTCTCTCTCTCTCTCTCTCTTTCTCACGAACACACAGACTCTCTCTCTCACACACACACACACACACACACACACACACACACACACACACAC
>QEPC01001081.1:2156391-2170720 GCA_003113815.1 Sphenodon punctatus | reverse complement strand
CACACACACACACACACACACACCCTTTAGTCAAGGGAAAGCCTGTGGTGTTTCAGAGTGTCCTGATTCCAAAGGGGGGGGGGGGATTGACCCCACCCCGCTTCAGTTCTTACCCTGTGCCCTTTTATATCCTGCTATTTGTGTATTTCTATGTCTGGAGTTTATGACCTTGATCCCTGATTCCAAGTGGGCCCTTCTGCTCCCTCATTCCACCACTCCCCTGCGCCCAAACGCCGATCCAGCCCAGCTCATGTGTTGATGGCGCTAATTAAGGACTATAACCAAGGAGAGTAGGTTAAACATTACGCCATCTCCCCCCAGACTAATGCTTGTGTGCGAGGCTAGCTCCCTAGAGTACTGCCCCTACTGCCCCAGGTACAGTAGAGTGCTAACTCTGAGCCCTCTCCTATGGAACCCATCTCTCCAGGAGCCCGCACCGTGGGGATTGGGAGAGAGAGAGTATTGAGAAAACAACTTTGCCCTTCCTCCCTGCGCTCCTTACCTGGGGGCTGAACTAGGATTCTCGGAGGCAAGCCTGTTTGGCCGATGGGGTGGAGAGCGGTAGCTCCCCTGTTTTAAGGCACCTCCCCTGCTCCCTTTTCCTCTCCCTCACGTTCTAGGTGATCCTGCCCCGTCGGGTTTCCTGTGAGTTTCTTAGCCCAGGATGCTCAGAAGTAGGAACCCTTGAGATACCAGCCCAGGAGAGCGCGGGCCCTGACCTCGGATCTGGCTAGTTTATGGGATCTGGTCAATCGCGTTTCTCTGACCGAGAGTTCAGAGGACGCCAAACTGGACAGGGCAAGTCCTCCCCTCACCAAACTCCAGACAAGGGGTAGGGGGGTTTGCTTTCACGCTTCCGCGGACCTTTGGCTTATTTTGGAAGCAGAGCGGTTCGGAAGTACAGTCTCCCTGGCTGGACAGAGCGCCCTTTCATGGACCTCAGCTGCCTCCCCAGCAATGGCATTTTAGGTAGACTGGCGAGGAGATCCACACCGTTTCGGGGAGGAGCTGGGGATACAATGCGCCGGCCTGGTGTGAGCAATGGTGTGAGCCACCAGCAGAACCTCTCTGGATCCGGCATGCCTTCCCGCTTTCCCCCTCAATCTGGGCTGTCCAATGCTGGAGAAGATGACACCACCACCCTCTCCGCCCCATCTCCCTGCCACTCCAAAGGCAACCCTTTTCTGGTACCTGTGAGGACCAAACCCACCCGAGAAAGGCTTGGTCCAGGATTTACCCTCACTGCAAGTAACTGGGCAGCGGGACGGACATCCCAGGATCGGGGTCCTCCCTTGGGGGAGGAGGGGAGCGACGGAGGCTTAGCGCACCTGGGTAGATTAATCATCCACGCTCGCTCCCAAGTTAGGCTACACCCCAACACTTCTCCACACATCCACTCCCGAGTCCTCTGCAGTGTTTATTGCTCGGTTCTTGTACAAACACATTGAGGCAAGGATCGTTTCTCCTTTTCACACACCGAACAAATCGGCGTTCCCCCCTCTGGAAGGCAGGAGGCTTTGCCGGCACCTCGTTAGTGGAGAAGAGTCTTAGGCAAGCACTTTATGGGATAGCGAGGTGCACAGGTGCCCGGCTTCGCCAGGACGCAAGGGCTTTCGAACACCGGAAGAACTCTGAGTTGTTCGACCTCTAGCTCGCAGCGCTGACTGTGCCTGCCTAGGTACCGCTCTCCTGGGCTGAGAACCTGTGGTCGGGATAATTCTTGGAGGAAAAACTGGCTTGTAAAATAAATATGCCTCCCCCTCCCCTCAAATTGCTGGCCACCAAACCTTGCCAAGGACAGATGGGCAGCGAGATCCCAGCTCCCGCACGTTTTTGTGGGACACCAAAACTAAACCAACATCATCATGGTTATTATTTCTGGGTGGCCTCCTGGCAACAGGGAAAGATAAGACAGCGGCACATTCTATACAGAGCCTTTGGACTCATTGGAAAGTTAGAGGAGGAAGCAGTTGATTCTCAGCCCAAGCTCCGGAGATGCCCAAGATCTGGACATGACGATTTAAAAAAAAAATCTGACCTCCCCACCCACAAAACATACCCAAGAATTACAATCGGTGTCACCAGAGTAACGGAAAGAACTCAGGTGTCATGAAAGGAAAGACTGAAGGAAGGGAGGGGAAAGTACTCGTCATGACAGTTCATGCACCCGATGCTGCGGGCTTTCCTGTATGTCAGAACTGGGAGTCCATTTCCGAGCGAACTCAGCCATTTAATCCGAGATTTCCCCCTGGCATTCCCAGTCCGTTCCGCTCGCCCCTCTGCTGTTGCAATTCTCTGGCTGCTTACACGTTCTCTGGAGGAGATATTCTTAAAATTCAGATGATTAACTCAATGGAATAAGCTTAGCACTATGGGGTAGATTTTCCCAGTTCGATTATTGTTTGTCCATACGTGCACAGGATGAATACATGCATACACAGCACACTACTCACATACTTGCATGCTACCCACAACCATGCACTCGTTTTTATAGGTGAATTTGCAGTCCAGTTTCTCTCTCTATTAAAGAGGGAACGGGGAAGAAAGCGAAACGTGACTAGAAATATACTAGAATAGTTTAAAAAACAATAATAATAAATAGCAGCATTTAAACCAGCAAAGAAACAAGCCTAGGAATTGTCAGACAGACTCAGCCTAGTGGTCCATCCGTTCCTACATCCTGTCCCGGTGCTGGGCACTGAGAGGAAGTGCTAAAGTTCTGGCAGCTCTGTCCTGCCTTGTGCGCTAAAATACTTATTGCTTGTTATTGTTAACATCCTTGATCATGTACAGCAGAGTCACAGCAGCCCAAAGTATGAATGTGTGTATGGGAACTTCTCCCACTTGACCCTCCAAAACTCTTCCCCTTGACTTCATCAAAATAGCAAGAGCTCCACTCACTTATCTGGCTTCTAGAAAATTCAAATGCCATCAGGGGACAGTGTGGCTCAGGGACTGAATTAAAGAGGGGGTGGTGTCCTGTGGCCTTAATGTAGGGGAAAACACCCCCATCCTGCCTATTTATACACTCATGAGTCTGCATCTCTATATCTTCCCATTTGCCATACAAATGCCCTGTCCTTCTGCTGGAATCCATTCCTGTGCCTTGAGTGTTCTTCTTTCCCAACACAAACCCAGGAGTTCAATGCTGCTGATGGCCACAAGGCTTTCACATCCCACTACTTATCATTTCTATAGCATTACGATTTGTATGCAGCACTGTACAGATACACATAATATCAAAGATGGTCCCTGCTCCAAGGAGCTTGCAATCTACTGTTAAAAACAAGGGGATTTATATGAATCATGGACTACAGGATGCAGTTTATTCAGTAATTAATTTATTACAACTAAAAATATTTAGTTAAAATCTAGAAGGCTAAGATATGTATATAGCCTGGGTTCATTAATTAAACGTGACCCCAAAGAGGTGGGTATAACAGGGGGTACAGTCCTGGGGTAAGTCCTTTCAGGATCCACAGTCTGCTGAGGCCAGGCCAAGCAGGATCTTCAAAATCCTTTATTATACAGTCCATGGTAAAGGGACATCTTTCCCTTAGGCCCCACCTAAGTAGGCACAGTTCCCTCCTGGACAAGTATCAAACCCCCATAGTCAGGTACAGGCTACTGGCTTAGTGCCCCCCCCCCCCCCCAGCCCTCAGGTAGAGCCTTTCCCCCGGCTCTGCTGACCAGGCACCGTCCCGCCTGTAGCCATCAGGAAGCCTCTGTATCAGAGGCAGAGTCGGTATTATTTACCAAAAAATAATAAATCTGCTACCCATTTCAGCACTAGTAATAATTATCTGCAACTCCACTGGAGAACAACCTTAAATAAAAAGACAACAAACTCATACCTCAGTTAAGGAATTAGAAACAAAATAATGTAATTTAAGCTACTAAATGCCTCTAAATTCTTCCAGTCTGATTACTGATAAGATCTGAGCAAACACAGCCATTGTTTTCTTTCCCCAGCAGAAAGACTAGTTTTTCAGTTGTTGGGGGAAATTGGAACAGCCTGTCTTTCACAAATTCTTTATGCGTGAATGTTGCAGACTTCTCTGAGGGTGAAGAATTTAATCCTGAGTGAAGAAACTAGAAACCCAAGGAGTCAAGACTCACCCAGTTTCCTGTCCCAGACAAGAGGAACAGCTCTTGTAAAGACAGTGGGGCTGTGAATAAACAGCAGGTTCATAATTCGAAAGTGCTGCATCTTGGACGTAGAAGTCTGGTAGATATTACATCACCCCCAAATCTCAGTAAATGTGATTAGCACAATGCCAGGGAGAAACAATGCCAAGCTGCAAGAATAAAGGCGGACCAGCTTTTTAATTTATTATTATTATTATTATTATTATTATTATTATTATTATTATTATTTTATTTTATTTTATTTAGCATAAACAATGTGCCTAGCACTGAACAATAATTAATTAAACAGATCCCTGCCCTGAGGGGATTATCATAATATAAAATGGACAAAGAGTGAGAGGCAAGAGAAAGTGGAACAATGGATGAGATAGGGATACATTCATAAAGTTGAGAAGTCACAGCCTCCTGTTTAGTTTAGAGACAGGGGAGAAGGGAAGTAATCAGTTTAACCAGGAGCAATTGCCAGCTTTTTCAATTTTAGGTATATTCTAAAAGCTCAAGCTACTGAAGTGGACAGACCTCCTTTTTCACATTTAACTTAGCTTCCTATAGAAATAAGGTGCAGCAGGGAGCAGTCCTGTGGGGCTGCTGCCCCTTTAAGAAGGGGGCTGAATGGGTAAGCCAGAGGGCGGAGCGCACACAGGAGTGTGGTGGAGTCAACCCCACAGCTGGGGATCAGCCTGTGAGGCAAGCAGGCTGAGAAACCCCTGGGACAGAGTGGGCAGGTTACTGGTCCTTTAAGGCTGAGTAGAGGAAGTCTGGCCATGCCCACTCTGCCTGTATAAAAGAAGAGAGAAGTTAGAGAGAAGGAAGTCTCTGCCTAGGAGCGGAAGGGGCCACATCTCCCTGAAGAAGCCTTACTGTTCTACACTCTCCAAGGTACTGAGGGTTGGAGAACCAGAGGGACCCAGGAAAGGGGGAAAGGCTGTGCCCAGGTGGGAGCCTTATGCCTGGGGAAGGCTTAGCCAGAGCCTGGGGCTTAGAAGCCTGGCTAAATGGACCAGGGTGGTTGATATAGTGGTGCTCCTGTGCTTGAGAAAGACGGACATGGGCCTGCAGGGTGGAGGCAACTGAGCCGGCAGCCCCAGGAACACTGGACACAGGTTGTGTCTAATAAAGGACTGTGGACTAATACCCTCTGGACTGTGTGGTGTGTCCTGGGAGGGTACCCCCTTTCTTGAAGAGAGGATTCAGCTGAGGCTTGAGGCTGAAACGGCATAGCAGAAGGGTGAGCTAATTCCCCAGAGTGTGACCCCAGAGCCCCGTGTGGTCCTGGAGGGAAACCCCCTGCTACAGCATGTGGTGGAGAATGCATGCATAGCACCACCCACTGGTGCGTGCAGGTACTGTACCCAAACTTGGCAACCCTTTGGTGAAAGGTGCCATTTTTCTGTGGAGTTTGATGAACTGCACCTGTGTGAGCTCCCTGGTGGAAGGTGAGTCAGGGTGCCTGAAGTAGACATGACTGGAGGATGGTGTCCATTCAGCAAGAGTTTCAGACCAGATTCTGGGAGAGAGCTGTGGAGCTTTACGCCTGGACGAAGAGATGGGAGTGTGCTTTGAGTAGCTTGGCCAGGATGGACCATGAGCTAGACTAGAGCCCGGACATTAACCCAACCCTGCTAGGATGTGGATCCAATGAGGTATGGTAGCAGGAGATGTGGACTGGAGTTGAAGGTGTACCCCGACTGCCCTCAGTTTCTGGAATTTTGTAGAGCCAGAGCTGAGGTGGTGTGACCAGCGGCTGAGAAAAAGGACTGAGACATGCAAGTATTGGGGATCCAAGGTGGGAGGTACTTTGTGGCGGTGTTATACTTGTGGCCAGGTGGGACATTATTGGAGGGCCTGCTGGAAGGAAGGGCAAGGCCTCCAGGACCCCAGAACTCGGTGATGTCTGACCCGGAGACAGACCAAGAGAGCCAGAGTTGGGCAATGCTGGCTTGGTGACTCATGGGGCCAGGTACAGAGGGATTGTATCTGGAGAAGGAATCTCCATGGGTTCCCCAAAGGGCTGAGAGAAAGCCCCAAACTGAACCCTGGGACAGGAGGGATCACATTTACTGCTGGAATTGTGGGATCCAGGGGCATATAGAGAAGATATGCCCCTATGGGCCAAACCATCAGAGAGTGTGAAGGGACAGGCCTAAGAGGGAACAAAGGTGTTGGGTCTGTCAGAAACTGGGCCATGTGAAGAGAACATGACCCGGGGAAAGGATGAGTGCCCAGAGAAAGCTACCTGGAGGAAAAAGGGAGAATTTAGGGAGCAAGGGACTCAGACCGGCCCTGCAGGAGAGATGCTTGACCAGCTGTATGGCAATATGAAAGACATAGTACAGAGGAATGAGGTCCTAGAGAAGGAGTGCAAGACCTGGAAAGTAGGCAGAGCAGCCTTGAGGCCTGAGAGTCAAGAGACTAGAATGATGACTCAGGTTTTGAGAGCAACAATAGATAGGATGCTGAGGCATAGACTCGCCCTAGTAGAGGAGAATAAAATCCTCAGAGAGGAAGTAGATGAATTAAAAGAAAAACTGCAAGAGCAGGATGGGATTCCTCTTCTGAGGAATATTATGGGAAGCTGATAGCTGCCTTTGGGGAAAAGGCATACACCAAGGAGATAACCCCGTCAGGTGGATATGAGGGATCTAAGTCCAGGAGTGGTGTATGTAGACATAACCCCTGAGGTAGAAACTGTGAGATGCTGCTTAGAAGAGGGAGCAGCGTTAAGCCCTGGGAAAAAATAGGTACAGATGCTACAAGAAGGTAGCTGTTAACCTGCCAGGATAGTCTGGCTTTAAGGGTCCCAGGGTGGAATAGTCAGAAGGCCTGGGTGGGCTGCTATCCCAACCCCAAGACAAGGGGAACAAGAGACCTGAGGGCCTGAAGGATGCCTAGTGGCCTAGGAATGAGTGAGTACAGGGGGAGCAATAGAGCTGGTACCCAACTTGTGCCTAAGAGGCAGAAGTACAGGGGGCGATGGAGCCGGTATGTCTTGTGCCTAGGAGGTGCAGAGTGTAGGTGATTGAGCCAACCACCAGGCACAAACCTCTGCTTTAGGGGCAATAGAAACCCAACAGGGTGTAGGCAATTGAGCCGGCTGGAACTGTAATCCGAGGTAGACCCAGCAGGGTGTAGGCGATTGAGCTGGCTGGGGAAAAACTGGATATGGTGACTACAGGTGGTAGGGTAGGTGATGGAGCCAACCACCAAAGACCATGAGAACCCTTGGAGGGACTGTAGTGTACTTGGTAATACATGGCCACAACAGTTGGCTTTGAGGGTCCCAGGGCTGAGAGGTCGAGAAGGAATGGGTGGGCCAGCTTCCCACCCCAGAAGGGATCTCATAAATGTGATGTGGCAAATCCTGAAAAGGTTGGTGGAGAAATGTAAGGGGCTGTGGAAATCCCCTAGGAGTCTGTAAGTTGGGTGGAGGACAGCTCCCCAACCGGAAGAAGTAAATTCCCTGCAGCATGTTGGGTGGAGGTGGCTCCCCAACTGCTAGACCCAGTGGAACGGGCCTGACTACAAGGGTGATGTGGAGGTCAGGAGGGCATTAAAGCCCGTTTTGGGGGTGTTAGACCCTGTGGTAAAAAGCTGCACCTTGTTAGCTGGTGAAGTCAGTCTTCTCTGAGAGAAGCCTGTCTCCTTGAAGGGGGAGGGGTATAGCAGGGAGCAGTCCTGTGGGGCTGCTGTCCCTTTAAAAAGGGGGCTGAATGGATCAGCCAGAGGATGGAGCTCACACAGGAGTGTGGCAGAGCAAGCCCCACAGCTGGGGATCAGCCTGTGAGGCAAACAGGCTGAGAAATCCCTGGGACAGAGTGGGCAGGTTACTGGCCCTTTAAGGCTGAGTAGAGGAAGCCTGGCCATGCCCACTCTGCCTGTATAAAAGGAGAGACAAGGCAGAGAGAAGGAAATCTCTGCCTAGTGGTTGAAGGAGCCACATCTCCCTGAAGAAGCTTTCCTGCCCTACACTCTCCAAGGTACTGAGGGTTGGAGAACCAGAGGGATCCAGACAAGGGGGAGAGACTGTGCCAAGCCAGGAGCCTCGTGCTTGGGGAAGGCTTGACTAGAACCTGGGGCTTGGACTCCTGGCTAGATGGACCAGGGATGTTGATATTGTGGTGCTCCTGTGCTTGAGAAAGAGGGACCTGGGTCTGCAGGGTGGAGGCGACTGAGTCGGCAGTCCCAGGTACACTGGACACGGGTTGTGTCTAATACACAGTCTAATTAGACTGTGGAGTAATACCCTCTGGACTGTGTGGTGTGTCCTGAGAGGGTACCCCCCTTCCTTGAAGAGGGGATCCAGCTGAGGCTCGAGGCTGAAATGGCATAGCAGAGCGGTGAGCTAATTCCCCAGTGTGACCCCAAAGCCCCATGTGGCCCTGGGGGGGAAGCCCCCTGTTACATAAGGCTTATGCAATTTCTGACCATTTTCAGATGGGACACGCCCATGCATGTCCACCCAGTGGACACGTGTGCAAATGCCTGTCTAAAAGTAGTGGTGCATAGGCATGTTCCCACAACCCACACACCTCCACCCATCTCCCTGCATGGAGCACCCCGGGTTTTTCCCAGTTGCCCCATGTGGGGGCATGAATGGGTGGTGCAAGAACACACCCAGCCACCACTGTGTGTCCCTCTCCCCCCAGAAGTACATGTGCGCTCCACCGACGGCACATGGACCTGTTTCCCACATGGCCTCTTTGTGTGTGTGTGTGTGTGTGTGTGTGTATGCACACACATGCACATGCATGCATATCACCCATAATCCCACAGCCTAATTTCAAACAGGAGGTCCAAAGGTAAATAGGAATATCAAATTCCAAAACAACTTGTGCAGCTGGAGGGGAAATATGTGGCCCTTTTTGTAGCCAAAAAATTCCCTTAATTTTTCCCCTGCGCAATGCTCTCCCTACAAACCATGTTTTATTAGTTCAGGGGTATGTTGCCTAAACTACTTGTTAAGTAAGTGCATTCCTATCCCTTGTGGTTGTGGAGAGAAGTGAGAAAACACACCTGAACATCCCCTAAGGTCTGAGTAAGCAAGAACACATAGAGGAGAAATATTTTCTTTTTTGTTGTTTTTTGTTGTTGTTTGGTTGGGGTTTTTTTTTTTAAAAAACCATATGATTTTTAAGGTACTCTCAAGATTTGGGGACTCGCCTGTCCTGAGATTTTGAAACATCTGGGACTGGCAATCATGGGTATCATATAGAAAATCTGAGACTAGATCTAACATCTTAATTATGACTTAATCTTTCAAGATACACAAAGCCCCAATACACAAATCCTGTCCCACATTACATAGTGTGAGACAGAGCAGGTTGTGGGGGCTTTAAGACTGCCTGCTTTTCACCTTGACCACACCCCTTTCTGGAGTTTTAAGAGGTCTGGCCTCAAGTTAGTCAATTGGGAACTGCTGAGACAGAAGGAGCTCAGGGAAACCAGGTTACAGCCTAGGAGCGAATCTGACTCATGGTGCTAACCTGGAGAGTCAAGGGTGAGAGCACAAGCCTGATGTAAGGTTTCCGATTGGGACTGTCCATTAAACACTGTATTTGTTTTTGGTTAAGATACTGTAAATAAATAACTAGTAACTGGAACATGGAGTTTATGGATTGGGCTGATCCCACTACGACTTGGAGCCTGAGCGGCCGCATATTGTAAAGAATGCAGGCGATGTGAGGGTTTGGCCTCAAGAGTCTTTGCGACTGGAATCTGAAAGAGATTTCTAGACACCAGACACACAATGGAAGAGTGCCTTCACCTGGTTTTGCAGCAGCAGACTGTGTATCTGGAGCAGAACCAAATAGTCAGAGGCATTAATGATACACCTGAAGACTCAACAACAGCAGCAGCAGCAACCGAATCAGAACTTGCTTCTGAAAGGAACATCTGGCATTGGGAAGTCCAGTCACGTCCATGTAGCTCTGCCAACAGCTTTGGCAAGACTGGGGCCAACAATGACCTAGAAGCCTATTGAACTATGGGTAAAAACATACATGATGGTGGCGCACCACTGTGTCACGGGGGTCAGGGTATCAGGGGATCGAGGACGGGGGAGACCTCACCCCCTGAGGGCAGCGAGAAGGAAAGACTGTCAAGGGGACAGCGTATCAGGGGAGCAAGAATGGGGGAGACCTCACCCCCGAGGGAAGGGAGGAGGAAGAAACCTAGTGGGGAGGGGAAGCATTACAGGGAAGAGGACCTCTCTGTATGTCTTGGAGTCCCAAAAGACTACTCTCCTGTTGCGGCCAGGAAACTCAGTTTCAGAGAGGGTCTAGTTCATAATTGAGGTCAAGGAGAAGAAGTAAAACCCCACACCAAGAAGAGAAGGGAAAACAAGGGATCGGAAACACAGGATTCCTGATGCTAAGGGGAAGGCAGCAGGGAGCTGTAATTCTGGGAACCCCCATGGAAGACCAGGACCTAAGGGCCTTAGTCCAGGGGTTTTTCTGGAACAGGGTCAAAGGACAGAGCAATGGGGAACTAGGCAATACACGGAACACAGTATTCCCCAAGAAG
This sequence comes from Sphenodon punctatus, assembly GCA_003113815.1. Classification (NCBI taxonomy): domain Eukaryota; kingdom Metazoa; phylum Chordata; class Lepidosauria; order Sphenodontia; family Sphenodontidae; genus Sphenodon; species Sphenodon punctatus. The sequence continues at coordinate 2,160,049 of QEPC01001081.1, read as the reverse complement.
GGTACCAGACACAAGGGCTATAGAGGAACCACAAGGTGGGGAGCAAGCCAAGACACACAACACATGAAACACGGTAAACTCTAAGAGGGGATCAACACACTGGCTATAGGGGAAACAGAGAGATAGGGAGATAAACCGGGACACCTAGCACACCGAACACAGTACACTCTAGGAGGGGATCAACACACTAGCTATAGTGGGAAAAGGAAGGTAGGGAGACAAACCGGGATACTTAGCACACTCTAGGAGGGAATCAACACACTAGCTATAGGGGAGACAGGGAGGTAGGGAGACAAACCGGGGCACCTAGCACACAGACAAAGGGGGGGATACTTGCTACAGATGCAGTGTACAAGGCACAGCTGCACCGCACACACAACAAAGGCTCAAAGAAGGTAAGAGACATTGTTCCGCCAGCTTCCTGAGTTTAAATACCATCTGTGGCCAATCAGGAAACTGGGAGGCTTGACTTGGTGAAACAAGCCCCAGCTGGGGGAGGACGAAGAGATACAATGGGCAAGGAGACAGGGGAAAACATATAGAGGAGAAATGTGGCAGGTTAGCAGATCCACCAGGTGGCACAGGCCCCAAAAGTGCCTTTCCTGCATCCCAAGGGCATGGGTTTGCACCTGGGACCTGACACACTTCCAAAAGCCACTCCGGCGCAGGATTGGGTCTATCTTCAGAACAAACGTTCAAGTGGCCAGGCTGGGAGGAGGGTGGGAAGCTGCATGAACATGCAGCCAGATGGCCGTGCTGCCAGACTGCACCCAACGCCCTGCCCTGTCCCCATGCCAGGCAGCCATGGTGGCCTTTGATGGCTGCCATGGCGATCAGTAATGGTGGCCACTCTGGACCAGACAGGGAACAGCAGGCTACCACAAATAATAGCCTACTTTGGTCTGGTCAGGTGGGCCATTTTCAGGGTATGTTGGTTGCTAACCAAGACTTTGATCCCGGAGGTCTCTGAGATAATAGCCCGGGCTAGCCACCAAGACGCCCAGGAAAACTTTGGGGCAAACATCTGGATTGCCCCCAACAAATGTGATGGTGGTCTGAAGGCCAAAGCCGGTCATAGAGTCACAAGGCTGGAAGGGGCCTCAAGGGTCATTTAGTCCAGTCCCCTGCACCACTGCAGGACCTGCCACACCCCAACCATCCGCACAGAGAAATTCCAGCAGTAGCTACAAATAGAGACTGGGACCAACCAGAGCACACACTGATGCCTGAAATAATAGGAAATAATTTTTGAAAAAGAAGCATCCAGATGTCCCAACAGGTGAGCCACACCCATGGTGCAGGGGAAGATGAAAAACCCTCAGAGTCAACTGTCAACCTGCCCAGAGGGGAAAATCCTTCCCGACCCCAAATATGGTGATCAGTTAGGCCCTGAGCCATATGCATAGGCCTCACCAGCAAGGCACCTGATATACAAAAAAAGTACCCAGGCTTTAGAATGCTCTGACTCCCACCTCCAGCTGGCAGCTGCAGACAACTTTGATGCTGCAGGAAGAAAGGGATAACAAAACCCAACATGTATTACTGTGGGGGAGGAATACTTTGTTCTGTAGCATCAAATAATAAAAACTCCTCACAAGAAATATGCCACAAATTTATCCAACTCCATTTTGAAGCTATTCAGGTTTTATGCTTGGTAGACTGAAATGTTGGTCCTGGGGAAATCTTGGACTTAGTATCAGGCTATTATTACTTTGGTTCTCTTGTACCAGACTACTTTAGTAATAGAGACATCCTTTTCTTACCAGATTACTGAAGGAACTTACCTGCGCTGAGTCCATCTGTCACTGAGGGGAGCCTGCTGTTGCTTCTGCTGTGTGCCCTGCTGTCCCTGTTCCGCCGCTCCGCTGGATCTCTGGGACCTGCGTGCGGGGGGGGGGGGAGACCTGTGAGTGTTGTGGGAGAAGGGGGAACTAAGAAGCTGGCCGTGAGGGCCAGCTTGTCCCCTCCCCCACCCAGAAGTGGCTGGAGGGTCATAAAAGCCCAGCTGCCAGCGGCTGTTGGCCGCAGGCCACAGTCCAAATGGCCGTGGCCAAAGGGCGTGGCACTTAGGGGCACTTTGGGGCCGCAGGGTTGGCAGGGGACATTTTGGTGGGGTTCTTTTTTGTTCAGGGCTAAGGAGGAATGGTGGGGGTTTAGGAAGGGTGGTTAGAGGGAGGGGGTGGGGGGTATCCCGATAACTGACACTGGTGGAAGCAGGGGGAGTATTGGGAGGGTTATTGGTGGGGGTGGAGGGAGCCCAACCCCGGTGAGAGAGGGAAGTTGGGCAGAGGGTGGTGGTGGTGGTATGTCCTGTACCGGCCCCTGGTGGCAGCAGGATGGCCAGGGGGACCAGGGGGGGAGTTTCGGGGAGGGAGGCCACAGGGTGAGCAGCCAGGTTTGGGGAGCCAGGATTTGGTGGAGGGGGGGAGGGTCCGGCTATAGGGGTGGTTCTTGGGCAAGGACAGTATGGTCCATGGGGTTGGATGGCTCACGCCCCTAGGGGACTTTGGTGCCTGAGGGAGGTGCAGGTTGCCATCCTCCCACTGGGGGTGAGGGAGGGGCCGGGTTCAAGGTCCACACGTGGTGAGCTGCTCTTGCGAAATGTGAGGTCCATTGTTATCAAGCCCCCAATTGTCCGGGATATAATCTTGGATGGGGCCGTGGATCTTGCATGTATTACGGAGACCTGACTGGACGGGTTGGCCAGTCCAACTTTGGCCGATCTTGTTCTGACCAGGTATGCTGTGCAGCATCAGCCCTGCACGGATGGTCGGGGAGGTGGTGTAGTGATTATTTTTAGAGAGGACTGGTCTGTTAGGAGGTATCCAATTCAGGAGAATGTGGGTATTGGGGCCCTTCACGTGGTTTTTGATTTGGCTGGGGACAAGCTAGGGGTGCTGCTGGTATACCGGGCCCCTTCCAGTCCAGCGGCATCCCTTACCGCTCTAGCTGAGATGGCCACGGAGGTGGTGCTGGGCTGCTCTAGGACATTGGTTCTGGGGGACTTCAACATTCATGCTGATGCCAGCCTTGTCGGGGCAGAGTGAGAATTCATAGCCGCCATGGCAACCATGGATTTGTCCCAGGAGGTTATCTGCCCGACCCATGTGGGGGGGCACACCCTTGACCTGACCTTCGGTTCTGGCCTTGAAGTGGGGGGTCCGGTTGTGGGGGAGGTTAGGGCGGTGCCCTTGTCATGGACAGACCATTATCTCCTTCAGGCCAGTCTCTCAGCACACCCTCTCCAGAAGGGGAAGGGGCCAGTTAGAATGGTCCGCTTTTGGAGGCTGATGGAACCCCAGCAGTTCCAAGAGGTCCTGAGGGAGTTGAACTTGGACCTGGACAGTCACTCTGTCGATGAGCTGGTCCAGCATTGGAACAGCTTGCTGGAGGAGGCCATTGACAGGGTGGCTCTGAGATGCCCTTTGCCTCGGTCTCGTCACCGCAGGGCCCCTTGGTTTACTGAGGGGCTGCAGTATATGAAACGAGTAGGCAGGAGGCTGGAGTGACACTGGCATTGGACTTGATCTGACTCCGACCTATTTCTCCATAGGGCCCATTTGCAGTCCTATGTTAAGGCTGTGAGGACAGCAAGGAAGAAGTTCCTTGCTGTCCTCATAGCATCTGCGAAGTCACCCCTGGTGGAGCTGTTTCAGGT
>QEPC01001081.1:2130838-2143853 GCA_003113815.1 Sphenodon punctatus | reverse complement strand
CCCCCCCTTCCTGACCTTTCCCTTGTGTGTGTGTGGTGTGTGTGTGTGTGTGTGTGTGTGTGTGCCCAGGCGTGTGGTCGTGCAGTGTGTCCCGCTGCGGGTCCGCTGTGTGTGTGTGTGCTTGTGATGTGTGTGGCACCTGTCAGCCTGTTCTCCCTCTTCCCCCCTCCCTTCCCGTTTCCCTTGTGTGGGTGTTCCCTTGTGTGCCTCTTGGCTTCGTTTGCCCTCCGGCGGCCATGTCTGTGTCCCACCCCTGCCCGGTGCCTTCTGGGAGTTTTGACCATGGCGGGGGTTCGGCTGCACATCTGTTGTGCTTCCCCAGTCCGTGATGTTTCGGCCCGGTTCCCGGCTGTGGTCCAGGTACCGTCACATCTGTTTGGGTCGTTTTTCCACCCTGGGGCGTGGTTGTGCTGTTCACCCCCCCCCGGGGGTTCACTGTGGTGAACCGCCCGCCCGTAACATCTGAAATCACCCCATGTCTGCACCCAAGCTGGTTCATGACTCATCTAGATCTGGTAGACCCCTTTCCCCAGGGGTAGTTTTCCAGACCACCCTAAGGTCTCAAGCTTTTAGTTTGTCCGATGCCTAGGTCCTTGCCCATTCCCATACTAATGCTTTTTCGTCTGGTTCGCAGACGTCACAGTTTCAGTGTCCCATTGTGTTAAGCCCTGGGTAGGATAATCATGGGTCTGTTAAAAAAAGGATGGGATTTCCCCCTAAAGGGACATCGATTCTTGAAGAGATCATGGTGGTTGACCCCTCATGTAGATTAACAATACAAGGCTCGAGGGGCTGATACTTATTGGTTGTCCTGTTTTTTGTGCAATTTTACTGCTGAATGTGGTAATTTTAGGTTATGAATTTTATGTAAATTTTTAGATTCTAGTTTAGTCAAATTTATTCTAAGATTATTTTCAGGGCCCCAGGATTTTGATGCTCTAGGGTATGTATTTGTGTATTTTTGTGTTTGTTGTAGTTTGTTAAGCAATGGCCTATGGCTAAGCTGAAATAAATTCTATTCTATTCTCTTATTTACGTAACTCTAAAAACTCTTACTATTTAGTTGAATTTTCTGGGCAAGGTCTAGTTCAGTTTGACTTTTAGTAAGTTTTACTTTATTCCTATATACTCTAACCTCATGGAGGTACTTTTCTTTACTAATTAGCCCATTTTCTCACTCCCTGTAGGCTCTCTGCTTTTTCTTCATATCTTGTTTGTTATAATTATTCAACCAGTTGGTTGGTCTAGAATGCTTTCCTACATGATATTTCCCCTTTCCAGGTATGCAAATTTCAGAAATCCTTTGAACCTTGGACTTGAAGAAATTCCAGCCATCCTCCACATTATGGCTCAGAATTTTCTCCGTCTGATTTACTTCCCTAATTAGTTTCCTTAATTTCCCCAAATCTGCCTTTTTAAAATAAAAAACCTTAGTTATTGTTATATTATTAAGTATCCTTCCAACTAAATTAAACTGAATTAAAGCATGGTCACTAGAATCAAGATTATTCCCAATAACTGAGTTATCTATGAGATCTTCTCTATTTACTAGAACCAAATCTAGATTACTATCTCCTCTGGTTGGCTGAGTAACATTTTGATGAAGAAAATTGTAATTTATCATATCCAAGAATAAAATGGCCATACTATTATTAGAAGCATTAATTCTCCAATCAATATATGGAAAATTAAAGTCTCCCATGATCACAGAGTCCTCAGTAGTATTTCTTTCTGTAATGGCATTAAATAAATCTATGTCCATGTTCAAATCTGAACCTGGAAATCTATAGCAAACTCCTATTCCTGCTCAAAAAGATCCCCTTTTACCAGCTTTACCAAACTTTTGCCCCAACCGATTCTGTTTTCTCCATATCATCATCCCTTAGTTCTTCACTATCAGTCATATTACTGATTCCTCCCTTACCAATATTTCTATGTTTCCTAAATAATACATGTTATTCAATTCCAGTCATGACTACTATTCCACCAAGTTTCAGCTATTCCTATGATATCATATTACACCTCCTCTACAAAAAATTCAAATTCATCCATTTTGTTACCCAGACTTCTTGCATTAGTATACAGCAGAAGTGGGGATACTCAGGCCTGGGGACCAAATGTGGCCCTTGGCAAATTTTTATGTGGCCCCTTTCCAGTTCCTGGATCTGTCTCCTGAATCCAGTCTGTACACCCAAGCACTGAAAAACTGAGCTCAGGAAAATGGAGCAGAGAGGAGGGCAGGCACATAAGGTTATATATCCATGGCCCAGATCCATGTTCTGGGCCCTCCTTTTCTGAATACACTTTTTCTGAATACATCTATGTGGCCCTCCAAGCTTGTACTAATATTCGATGTGGCCCTCAGGACATAAAATGTTCCCCACCCCTGGTATATAGAAACCTAAGATGTTTCCTACCACTCTCCTGCAATGACCCATCTAGATTACTATTTTTATCTTCACTGGGAGCCGTCTTGCTGGCCAAATGATCATTTAAATCACTTTTCATAATACCAATGTGTCTGTCACTCTGTACACCATTGACCCCAGCTGCCTTCAAACCTAGATTAAAGACTTCCTCACATGGCAAGCAAATCATCCAGAAACCTTTTTCCATCCTTGGTTAGTTTAAGCCCATCTTTTCACAGAAGTATACCTTCTCAAAATCCCATTCCATGATTGATGAAGCCAAAGCCTTTCTGATGACACCATCCATCTGTTAACCTCCATGATATGACTGGTCCTTCCTTGACCTTTGCCTTCTACTGTCAGTATAGAGGAGACCACCACCTTGCTTTTCATCTCTTTCAGCCTCTTTCCCAGAGCCTCAAAGTCATCTTTAACCATCTCAGTATTATTCTTTGCATTATAATTTGTTTCCACATGAATGGGCAGTATCGGGGAGTGGTCAGAAGATCCAAGGAGCCTTAGCAATCTCTCCCTAATATCTCTAATTCTGACTACAGGCAGACAACGTACCTCTCAGAACAGTGGGTCGGGTCAGCAAATAGATGCCTCTGTTTCTCTCCAGAGGGAATCCTCAATCACCACCATTCTTCTCTGCTTGAAAATGGTGATCTGTTTCTTCTAAGGTTCCTTCCCATATCCTTCTTCCTCTGTCTGTAGTTTCTCTTGTCTCCTCTCTAGCCTTGTTGTTGTGGAACATCCATTCTTCCTTGCACTTCTATACTTGACTTGCTCTGTCATGTCTTTGTTTCTTTTGCTAGGACTATCTTCCCTCCTTCTCTTCTTCACAGCTCCAACTTCTATCTTTCTCCTCTTCATTTCCCAAAACAGAAAACCTGTTCCTCATCTCTGTCTGTCCTTTCCTAGCCTGTCTTCTTCTTTGCCTTCTCTTCATGGTCATGTTCCTCTATTGGTCACCATCCTCCAGTTCGGGTATTTTCAGACGTGACAGGGTGGCTTTGCTCCATCACGGAAACAACCCTGAGATTCCCCACTGGGATCACTCTGGCACGGCCAACAGACGTGCTGGGGGATCCTGGCGGGGAAACGAGGAGGGGGCGGGGCTGTGTGGTGCAACGTGTGGCTGCACGGCCCCGCCCCCTCCACGCTTCCTCGTCGCCCGCCCTCTGGGGAGACGGGTGGGTGCTGCAGCCAATGCAGCCATAGCGCTCGCCCGAAATGACCATGGGTCAGAATCCCGGCAGGGATTCCGGGCTGTGATCCCCATCCAGACATGATGGGCCCCTTCATCCCCGCTGGGAATCACCTTCACCACGTGATCGGCGCCGGCCCCACGGATTCAGTCGATCGCGTGGTGAATGTGATTCCCGTCAGGGATTGAGTGTGGTAAACATCAGGGGGGGAACTTCCGGTTCCCCAACAGACTTTACGGGACCATTCCCCACCACAAGGAATTGACTGTGGTTGGGCGTGATCTCATAACGTCTGAAAAAACCCTTAGTTGCTTGGGCAGTGTTGGGAGTAGGGGGTGTGAATTTCATTTTGGTTGTTAAAATTGTGATTTTCATTTTTGTTAGTGTAAAAACAAAAATGACAAATAATAATAATGAAAACAAAAAAAATGTTTTTAAAATAATGAGGAAATACTGAAAAATGTATTTCTGGCTATACCTTTTTTGTTTCTTATTCAGTTCTTATGAACCTTATGGAGATTGTACAGCCAATGGAGTAAACTATGTGTACCAAATTTCTAAAAGATTAGATGAAGGGATTAAATTCTAGAAGCAATTGAATGTTGTGATTTTAAGAAACATTCCATACACATTCCTGGCTACACCTTTTTTATCTTCAATCCAATTTGCATGAAACCTGGAAACATTATGTCCATCCATCTTGCCAAATTTCAGAAAGATTGGATAAAGTGTCCCGAAGTTATAAGCTATACACTTGAAAATACATTTCTGACTGTAATATTTTTATATTCCATCCTGTTTTCAAGTAATTTGGTAGAATTTTATCAAACACCTTCCCTGTCATCTCTGCTAAATTACAGGACAATTTGATGAAGGGACCAAATTTGATAAGCAGTTGAAATTGTCCTCTTGAAGACCATTATTCAGATAAATAGCAGCACATGCAGTGCCAGTCAGAGACAGGTATCTGGCATGATGGGAGGAGGGAGGATGTAGGAGAGACGATAGGGAGCAACCCAAAAGACTGACAGACACATTTACTGGCCAATTACTGTATGCTTCCACCTTTACAGGAACAATCAATAGTGGTTTCGAGGTGGGCATAGGGGATGGCCCTGAGGCGGGCACAGAAGGGACATAACTGGGACTTTGGGGATAGCATCCCAGAAATCAGGAGACAGTTTACACATCCAGACTGGCCAATTATCATCACAATCAAATCCTGCAGCACTGTGACAGAGGATATAAGAGAATCTTTATTGGTTCTTTCCTAAACAGATGCTTCTGACTTCCCAGTAACAAGTGGGGGAGAGATGTTGGGATGGTCACAGAATATAATGAGGATATTTGGTTGACATTTCTTCTGGCCAACTGGCATCACAAACCGATCTTATACCACAGTGTCACGTAAGAGAATCCCTGGCATAGGCTCATTCTCTGTATATGCTGTGCAGGCATATACAATTGGAACCCTTTATCACATCTTTCTTATATTTGGCGGTGGAGGGTTGGGGCTGGTGAAGCTTGGGGATTGGAGGAGCTGCTAGCTGTCTGCCTGCCAATCATTGGAGTTCCCTCCCTCTCTCCTCCTCATCAGGTATATCACTAGAGACTGATGGCCTTGGCCAATCTTTGAAGGGTTGGGACTGGTGAAGCTGGGGGATTGGAGGAGCTTCTAGTTGTCTGTCTGCCACTCATTGGAGTCCCCTCCCTCTCTCCTCCACATCAGGTATATCACTAGGGCCTGGTGCCCTTGGCCAGTCTGTGGCGGGTTGGGGCTGGTGAAGCTGGGGGATTGGAGGAGCTGCTAGCTGTCTGCCTGCCAAACATTGGAGTTTCCTCTCTCTCTCCTCCTCATCAGGTATATTACTAGGGCCTGGTGCCCCTGGGCGCCAGCCCTTGGGTGACACCAAAGGGTGTCGCCTGTTGGTGGGGCCCGTGTGGGCGCCCCACCCCCTTTGCTCCCATTATTTAGACTGCATCTACGGAGAGCAGCAAGGGACAGAAATCTCCCTCCGGTCCGGATCCAGCTGGTGGCCAACGGAGCGCCCGGGAGTCTGGTAGATTGGGACAGAGCCTCACCTGGTGAGATAAGCACCCCCGAGTGTGCAGGTGTCACAGCTGGGGATGTCGCGGCAGGAATTTGAGAGGTTGCCCAAGACCCTGGTGGCTCTGAGAGCAGCAAGGGACAGACATCTCCCTCCACCCCATAGTTAGCTGGAGGCCGGTGGAGTGCCTGGGAATCTGGTAGATTGGGACAGAGTCTCACCTGTTGAGATAACACAGGTGGGGACGTCACATCAGGAACTTGAGAGGTTTTCTGAGACCTCGGCGATGCCTCAGCCTTGTGTGCATGTTCTTAGGTGCCGGCGAGTGGTGAGGGCACTCTCTTCTTGGGGTCTGGACTAGGACGAGTTTTTGACCTTGGTGGGGTGGAATTTGGTAATTCCTTGGGTTTTATTATATCCCTCGATGTTAACTAGGAGATGCACAGGGATCAGTAAGGAAATGGATAAGGCACACTCTAGGCAGGGCCTCTTAGATGGGTTTGTGTCGACTAATCGGGGCACCCTCAAAGGGAAGGGGAGGAAGGCCCCGGTTGAGGCCTTGCAGGCCCCGTCACAAGAGGTATGTTCGCCTTTACCCAAGTCTCCACCAGTTCCAACTGGCACCCCTACTCAGCCTGAGGTTGCTTGTATACAGTCTTCAGGTGTGGGTGAGATTCTTATACCGCAGATAAATGGTATGCAAGACTCTCGGGTGGATAGCCTGTTAAAAGAAGTTGTTTCCTTGCTGGCTATTATTGCCAGTTCACTAAAGGATCAGGAAAATCAGTGGCTTTCTATGCACAAGTTTATGCAAGATATAAGGGCAGGCCAAGACCTCCAGAAATCGAGTAAACAAAGTGTGGAGGGATTTGACTCTCTGGGTGGCCAGGCAGTTTTATCGTCCTCACCCAATCTAGCTGAAATAGAGATGAAATCATGGAGGGAACCAATTGTACCAAAAATAACCTTACTTGACTCCTCTTCTGATGCAAGGAGCTTGCAAGATACAAAGCCCCGTAGGTCCAGATGTGAGAAGCCGATGGTAGTTTCTAGGACTCTCTCCTTCTGTATTAGTCCACTTCCAAATGGCAAATTTCCCCCTTGGAGGACCAAGAAAGATATACACCATCACTTATCTCTGCTCGCCTCCTCCAACCCTTCCACTTGCCCCCTTGATCCCATTCCTTCCCGCCTCCTCACCTCCATTACTCCCACTGTTGCCCCTTCCTTCCTGCACATCATCAACCTCTCCCTCTCTACTGGCTCTTTCCCTTCTGCCTTCAAACATGCCACAGTCTCTCCTATTCTCAAAAAGTCCACTCTTGACCCCTCTGACCCTTCTAGCTATCGTCCTGTCTCACTCCTTCCTTTTGCTTCCAAGCTGCTTGAACGTGTTGTCTACTCCCGCTGCCTTGACTTCCTATCCTCCAACTCCTCCCTTGACCCCCTCCAATCTGGCTTCCGCCCCCTTCATTCTACTGAAACTGCTCTCGCTAAGATCACCAACGATCTTCTGGTGGCTAAATCTAAACGTCTCTATTCCATTCTTGTCCTCCTTGATCTCTCTGCTGCCTTCGATACTGTTGACCACTCACTCTTGCTGGATTCCCTTCACTCCCTTGGCTTTTGTGGCTCTGTCCATAACTGGTTCTCCTCCTACCTCTCTGACCGCTCCTTTAATGTGTCTCTCTCCAACTCCACCTCCTCCTCCTTCCCCCTCTCAGTTGGTGTTCCTCAAGGCTCTGTTCTTGGCCCTCTCCTCTTCTCGATCTATACCTCATCCTTAGGCAAACTCATTGCCTCCCATGGCTTCCAATACCACCTCTATGCTGATGACACTCAACTCTATCTCTCTACTCCCTCTCTCTCTCCCTCTGTTCAAGCTCGTCTCATCAACTGTCTCTCTGACATCTCTACCTGGATGTCTCAACGTCAACTCAAACTCAACATGGCTAAAACTGAACTCCTTATCTTCCCCCCTCATCCTTCCTCTCCTTCCTCACTGTCAATAACTATTGATGGAGTCACCATCCTGCCTGTCCCCCAAGCCCGTAGCCTAGGCTTCATCTTTGACTCAGCCCTTTCTTTTAAACCCTACATTGACTCTGTTGCTAAATCCTGTCGCTTCTCCCTCCATAACATTGCTAAGATTCGCCCTTTTCTCTCTGTCTCGTCTGCCAAAACTCTTGTTCATGCTCTGGTCATCTCTCGCCTCGATTACTGTAACCTCCTTCTCACTGGCCTTCCCCGGTCTCACCTTTCTCCCCTCATCTCTGTCCAAAACTCTGCTGCCAGGGTCATCTACCTCGCCAGTCGCTTCGACCATGTGCAGCCCCTCCTCTCTTCGCTTCACTGGCTTCCCCTTCCTGAACGAATCCTGCACAAGCTCCTAGTCTTCACCTATAAAGCTCTTCACAACCTTGCTCCCCCCTACCTCTCTGCACTTATCGCCCTCCATACTCCAGCCCGTGCACTTCGCTCCTCCTCTGTCCCTTCTCTCACCCTTCCACGCCTTCCCTGCTCCCCTAAGCGCCTTCGTCCCTTCTCACTTGCTGCCCCCCATGCCTGGAACTCCCTCCCTGTCCACATCCGCCTTGCCCCCTCCCTTCATACCTTCAAATCTCTCCTTAAAACTCACCTCTTTCGCTCTGCTCTGTCTGACTCTTTATCCTGCTGAGCCACTATTCCTATACCTACGATCGGTTTACCCTTATCCTTGCAACATGGACCTGCCTGCTGTCATTCTCATCGTAACCAAGCCAAGTACGTGCACTTGAGACCTCGCATCTTCATGAATGTTAGACCCCTTGTCTCTCCCTCTGTTCCCCTTCCTAAGTCTCTCCCCCAGCTCCTGTCTCTCAGATTGTAAGCCCTAGGGGCAGGGACCGTGTCTATTTTATTACTTTGTAAAGTGCCATGTACACTGCTGGCGCTATATAAATGTTTGTTAATAATAATAATAATAATAACTTATCTACCATACTGAGCAGACCTTTCCCCATGGGTCATATTGGTAGGTTTCAGTTATTATCCACGCAACGAAATTTACAAAGGCTTATTGATTATTTCTGGAATGATGAGATAGTCTCATACTTTCTATGGCATATAACTTTGTTTTTCTCTTGGAGAATACAGATGGGGGAGGTTGTCGAGATTGATACCCAGTCAATATATCCTCCTGAAGAATCCACTACTTTGGGAGAGGTACGGGGCTTAGTTTCTAACTCTGGTCCCGTGACTGGGAATGTCAAAAGGGATAAAGTGTGTAGGGGTGATAAGTATAGTATATCTAAGCTTCCCATTATAGGGGATAGGTTGCAGAATATAGCTTTAGAGGTATCCTCCTATCCGCTGACCCAGAAGAGAGGAGCCAAAGATGGTGAGTTGACAGTTGTAAAGACAGCCAAGGAGCTGGTATCACTCACTGAAGAAATGGGGACTATGGCTTTGGAGGCCAGTGAGAGCTTCCACTTGGATGCACAAGCAACAAGGTGGGGGGAAGTGTGTTCCTCCCATACCCCCTTACAATTGACATCCGGTAGAATACCATCTCCATTGGGGGGTGCAGTCCTGGGGCACTCTCAAGGCTCTCCCAGGGCTGCAAGGGGGAGCATCACTTCAGAGCCAGGAGGGTGGTGCCAGCGGTCAAGGGACGGTGGTGGAGGAAATTAATACCTCTTTTCTCTCCCCGCAAGGCACAGCTGGTCCTGTGATCCCCTTAGTGGATGGCCAGGCCAGTGTGTGTCTGTGACTTACACAGCAGCCGGGAGATCTTCTTTCCATCTGCTCCTGGAACGTCTCTGGGTGGTATTCACATATAGACTCTCAGGACTTTCTTGTCTTTCTTAGGCAGCATCAGGTTCTCCTGCTTCAGGAGACATGGGCCGTGGACAGCATTGACCTAGAGGGGTATACAGTTGTTTTGCTCCTGGCCGCAGTAGTGGCGACCAGGGGCAGAACAAGTGGCGGTTTGGCCTGTTTAGTGGCTGACAACTTGGGACTTAAGGTATTGTCAGAGATCAGATATCTGCCTTTCCTTCTGGGGCTGGGACTTGCCTCAGGGTCAGTTCGTTATGTGTGTTTGAATGTTTATATTCCCCCTGGGAATGCTGGCACATACAGCAATAAGCTGTGGGCTAACCAGCATAATGCTATTCCTCAGATCATGTTAGATCACCCTAAGGCTTTGTGTGTCCTGGTAGGAGACTTCAATGCCAGGATTGGATCAGGGGAAGACTCGTTGTCGCCATACATAGATGTCACATCCTGCGTACCGCAAGCATTTTGTATGCAGGTCAGGGTTTCCAAGGACTCAAAGTTGAATGCCTCTGGTATAAGATTTGCCCACATGATAAGGAGTCTAAATTTCATCTTACTTAATGACTCGGGTCATCAAGATCAAAACGGGGAGTATACATTCCTTGTTCCCCAGGGGTGCAGTGTGGTGGACTACGTGCTGGTGGCGCCTGAGACATATGATTGTGTGCTAGGTTTTCAGGTGGCTACATATGCACTTTCAGATCACTTGCCACTGATCTTGAGCTTTCAGGCCTTGGAGAATTCCCGGGGGGTAAAAGCTGCTGGCCAGACCCAGGGCAGCTCCTCTCCCTTTATTTATCAAAGGTGGGGTAGTGCAGTGGTCCAGAATTGGGAGGCATTATTAAAGTCAGCCCCCTGTGTTAATATAAGGGATCAGCTGTTAAATGATCTAGATGATGGGAGGATAGTAGATCTATATAATCAGCTATCCTCGTACCTGAGCTGTCAGCTGATTGAGATTGCTGGGAAAAGAGCTGATCGAAAATCTCTCTGTTACCCTGCTCAGAGATGGTTCGACTCTGAATGCCGTCAGGCTAGGGGCGTGGTAGTTAAAATATATAGAAGCTACCAGATGGGGGCTCTCTCTGGCCTTCTGGAACAGTATTTTAGCTTGAAGAAGAAGTATAGGCCCCTTCTTCATCAGAAGAAGTGCCTTCATGTTGATGACAAGTGGCAGGCTCTCCTAAAAGCAAGTATTAGTAAGGACTCCAAAACCTTTTGGTGTTTAGTCAAAGAGACAGTGGTGGGGGCAAGAGCTGGTCATGTTTTCACCTATAGTCCCCTCAAGTTGGGTGGAATTTATAGAGAAGACAAAGGCAGACATCTGTGGAATTAATATTGTTTGTGGTGAAGATAAAAGACCCCTGGATCAGGGTGTTCCAGATTGACCCCCGGTCTCTGTTCACGAGTTGGGGCACATCTTTGAAACTTTTTCCAATGGTAAAGCTCCCGGATCAGATCTGATCCAAGTGGAGGCTATCAAGCTGAATCAGGACTGGTGGTTTCCTATTCTAGTATGGCTGTTTACCAGCATTAACAGCTTGGGGATCCTCCCTGCGGGTTGGACACAGGCTATTGTGGCCCCTATATATAAAAAAGGCTCTAAAATGGACCCTGCAATTACAGACAAATAAGCCTGATCAGTGTAATTAGTAAGATTTATGCTAAGTATCTCCTGGCCAGGCTTACAGAGTGGGTAGATAATATGCAGATATTACATCCTGAACAAGCAGGGTTTCGCCAAGGAAGGTCTACCCTGGACCATTGTCTTGTACTACACCATCTCAGTGAGAAGATCTACATGTATTTAGGGCTGCATTTTTCCGCCAACGGACAGTGGAAGGAGCATGTTAAGAGGGCTGAAGTGGCAGCTAGAAGTCAGATGTCTGCGATACTCAGGATGTTTGCAGGGACGGGGAGAAGGAACCTCGACCTTGCAATAAAAGTGTTCGAGGCAAAGGTTAAAGCTTCCTTCTTATATGGGGTGGAATTGTGGGCCCCTTTCTTAGACAAGAACTTGAATTCTCTTCAAAAAAGATTTCTAAGTATGCTAACAAGGGTCCCCAATGGGACTGTGGCTGTGGCCATGAGGCTTGAGGCTGGTACCCGAGCCTGGTCGGCTGTGGTCTGGGAGCAGGCGGCCCTTTTTTGGCTAAAAGCAAGTAGGGCCCCCAGTGAAAGCCTGCTTCACTAATCTTCTCAGACACTTTTCGTAGCCCTTGGCAAACAGCCATTACAAGTTACCTGGCCCGTTGTGGCCTTTCGGTAACATACCTTGAGGCACAAAACTATTTTGTTGCCAAGCAAGAAATTATCACTAAGATCAGAGATATGGGCAGACAGGAGGATATGGCGTGGGTGGTGGACCCTCACCACCTTAGGGGATATTGTTCGTGGGTCCCTCAGATGGGTAATATGGTGCACTATTTTAGCATGGTGACTACATTTAGAGAAAAATATCTATATTTATGCGCCAGAGTCAATGCTTTACCCACAAATATATTAGTGGGGCATTTTGAGGGTACCCCATATGGGGACCGTCTATGCCCCTATGATGCTTCGGTGATGGAGACTACCCACCATATCTTATTTGAGTGCCACCTATATGATACCATATGAGGAAAGTTTATGCATTCTTTTATTTCTAAGTTTTCAGGTGCCACTGCTGTGTATATGGCCCAAAGAGTTCTTGCTGATATCTCTCCGGAGATGACTAGGCAGGTTATGAAATTCTTGGTGGCTGCAATGGAAATGAGGGGAAAGTTCCTTGGCTGGAAACCATTGATAGCTGCAGATTGTGAAGTTAACTCTTAAAGTACTTTTTCCTCTCTCCCCTTACTTTTGACCCTTTGATCTAAGCTGATATTCTAATGTCCATATTGGATACCCTGGATTTGATGATACCCTCGGTATCATATTTGTGCTAGGTTTTTAAGATTGATTTGAATGTTATTATTTTAATTTATAGTGTATAGTATTTTGTGTTTGTTGCCTCTTTATGTGTTGTATTGTTGACAATGACCCATGGTTGTGTCTTAATAAATTTGAATTTGAATTTATATTTGGCAGAGATGATCCTGAAAGTGTGAGTTACATCCCTGCCAAATGTATATATTATATATATTTATAAATATATACATGTATAATTTATAGGTTAATTGCATATACCACCAGGACCCTTTATCCAATGCATCTGAAAGTTGGCATAGGTATTAAACATTGGGAGAGATATAAGCTTGCCAAGTTTCATACACATTAGATGGGATACAAAGAAGTTAGTCAGGAATGTATATGCAGATTTTTACTAAATAGCATAATTCAACTGCTTATAAAACCTGGTTCCTTTATCCAATCTTTCTGCAATTTGGTACACTTAATGCCTTCCATTGGAGATACAATCCCTCCAAGTTGCATCCAAATATAATGGCGGGAAAAATTACAGCCGAAAATGTGTTTTCCATTGAAATCAATGGGGGGGGGTAAAAGGGGGGCGGACCCAGTGACTCCCCTTGGTGACAGCAGGGGGAGC
>QEPC01001081.1:2074367-2093424 GCA_003113815.1 Sphenodon punctatus | reverse complement strand
GGACCTTCCCCCGGCTAGCCCGGGAAGCGTGGTTGAACCTGACCCCATGTGGGTATTGAGCGTGATGAACATCTGGCGCACGCCGTTCAGACGTTCAGGGCCCTTTGGCCCCGCGGGGGGGTTGAGCGTGGTTCAGTGTGGTTCACTGTGATCTCGTAACGTCTGAAATCACCCTCTATCTCCCCCTGTCCATATATTATATAGATATAGATATTAGTTGTATATGTATAGATTAGATATTTAGATACTAGTCTGTTTTATTATATATATTTTAGGATTCTAGGGTATGAATATTTTGTATTATACAGAGGTTAGGTTTAGCTTAGATTCTGTATATAATATAATATAATATAATATAATATAATATAATATAATATAATAAATAAAAAACTAGATGCTGTGTGTATACCAATATCAAAACATTTTTTAAAATTGATACTGATAATGACAACAATAACAAAAAATGATATTTTGTTGTTAACAAAAATGAAAATGACACATTTTAATAACGGAAATTATAACAAAAAATGACATGGGACCCTGTTTCACACCCCTATATTTCACATCATGTGTAATCAATAGCATAGTGGCTTAGGTGAACAATCATGACACATCAAATTAAAGCATGAAATGTTGTACAGTTACTGTCATGTCTGGGTCTTGAACCCTTGGCCTGGGGAGCTGGGTCTTGGGCCCTTGGCCTAAGGGGGCACTGCCTTAGAGGCTGGCACCACCTCAGGCCTTGTTGAGCAGTCATCTTACCCTTTCTATGTTGTGTCTTGAGTCTCTGTTCCCCTGTGTTTCCATGCCCGTTCCCCAGCTATACCCTGTCTCCCTTGTTCTGGCTTCCAGCTTCCTGGTTGGCCAGTATTAGTATTTAAGCCAGGGTGTGGTCACAGGAAGCTGTAGGAGCAACTGCTCTTACCCATGTGTGTGTGTTGGTGGATTGTAGTGCTCGCTTTGTGTATGCTTGTCCCCCTGTCTGTCAGTCTGACTCTTTTGCCTGCTTGTCTACTTGTTGTTGTCTCCTGTGCTAATACCTTGTGAACTCAGTTATTCCCCCTTGTGTTTATGGTATTGTGCTGAGTCACCACCACCACCACCCATATTGGGGACCCTGCTTTTCCTCTGTGTGACCCAGTGTAGGTCTTGTTGATTATGTGTCATAATCTGGTTTCCCCCCTCTTGTCATAGTTCTTGCCCTCTTCAGTCTTGCTCTTTCCCTGGTCCTGTTCCCCTCTCTTGTCATCACTCTGGTCCCCCATAGCCTTGACTGTTGGAGCTCCCATTGCCAGAGTCCTGTATCCTATCCTTGAGTTCCCCCACATAGTCACAGTCTTGCCTCCTGGCCCTGAGTTCCCCACATAGTCACAGTCTTGCCTTCTGGCCCTGAGTTCCTTCGCACTGCCATAGTCTCGCTCCCTAGTCTTGTGTTTCTCCCCTTTGCCCTGTCTTGTCTTGTCTCCCTCGTTTAGGGTTCCCCTTGTCTCTCTGGTCTTGCTCCCCCATGGTTGCACGTCCTCCCTGAGCCTTGCCTTGTCACATTCTCCTCTAACTTGCATCCCCTTCTCGCCTGGCTCCCCTCTCACCCTATCCTTGTCTTGCACCCCCTTCCCTGTATTCTCTCTTGTTGCCTTCTAGAACTTCTGGTCCCTCTTTAGCTTTGATTGTGTCTCTCTCTTGTTTGGATAACCTCGATGATGAGCCACCTACTCTGAGATCAGGTTCCCTGGTAGGACGAACGAAAACTGTCTTGGCATACTCAAGAGACCGACTGAGAGGTTTTCCTTCCTGGCACTTCCCTTTCCTGGGTAATATGGACCCCTTCCCCTGTTGTCCTTTGGTTACAGGTTCCCTCGCCCCTACTCCCATGACAGTTACTGTGCACATCATATATAAACATATTCTGGGGGTGGTGCCTGACCTGGTTGAACTCCTTCCCATAAAATCCAAGATGGTGTCCGCAATGGTCACCAAATATACAAATGTCTATATGCTTGCTAAGTATTTGGGCTGAAATAGTGGCAATATATATGTTTTAGGGGAGAAAGAATCTATAAATGATGACTTCAAAAAGGTTAGAATAATAGATTCCATCACAATTCAAGCTGGCCAGCGCACTGGTGGCAATAACTACAGAGATGTGTGAAGTTACATATCAGGACATCAGTTTTTAAATTTCTGTTTAGTTGTAGTTTGTTTTTTCTCTCAAAGACAAGTCAGATGCCCATCATATTCAACGTTCACAGTTTCCATTGCAGTGGCAAAGAGCTGTGCACTCAAAATGAGCATTTTTACAGAAGCACTTCCTCGGGCACAAGGGCTCAGCCTTACAGCTGCACATGATTAGTTCCCTGCAAGTTTTTGTTGCTTCTGGTAGCGTCATTCGCCATGGCTGTCAAGTGCCCTCAGTCTTTGTCCAGCCAAAGGTTTCTGGACTTGGGACATTGTGCTGTGATATCAAGCTCGTTAACCAGATGCTGGCTTGATAGATGCTTCCAACATCCAACTTGGTGTGTTGGATAAGGGCATCCTGCATTGGTGGTAGATT
The DNA here is from genome assembly GCA_003113815.1 of Sphenodon punctatus. Classification (NCBI taxonomy): domain Eukaryota; kingdom Metazoa; phylum Chordata; class Lepidosauria; order Sphenodontia; family Sphenodontidae; genus Sphenodon; species Sphenodon punctatus. The sequence goes on along the minus strand of QEPC01001081.1, from coordinate 2,090,873 downwards.
TTGCATCATCCTCACTTGTTTACCTTGGCAGAAGAGCTCCTGTCTCAGGTCGTTCATGCTGTCAAGTGTTGTACTATCATACAGGAAGCATGTGAATCGTTCTGTCAAAGCAAATTCCTCTGATTTGGCTTCCAATGGCTTGAAGGGATGTTGCGTAGGGAAGAGGAAACCTTTGGTCACTGGAAGGTATACTTTCCATGTATTCCACACTCATTTCTTCCCCTTCCCATAAAACTGTGATGTAGTGTCAGACCCTGTGAAGGCATGAAAAAAAGAAAGTGCTTGTGGCTTATCTTCACCAATCTCTTGTCAGATGGAGTTATAAGGAGCTGCCTAACTGAGTCAGATCAATGGTCCATCTTAGCCCAGTATTGTCACAACCTGACATGGCAACAGGAGTTTCAAATTTGGCTTCAAATCCAGCTCTTCCAGACTCTCTGGCAGAGACCAGCACAGTTGTGCTACCAGAGATCCTGAACTGGAGATGCTGGGGATTGAAACTGGGACCTTATACATGCAAAACTTGTGCTCCTACCACTTGAGCCACAGCCCCACCCATAGGATAATGCCTGAAGTGTTTCCCTTTAAAAAATGCCACCCATATCTGGATATCAGGATGGTGAGTTATCAGCTCGAAGAAGATGTCCACCAGGCTCACCAAGACATCCGTGTCCATTGTGCTGACCATATTAGTTGCACCCTTTTGTGGAGCATACAGGACATGAAGACAAACTCTTGTGTCAGCTTCCTCATGGTCAGTGGCTGGCATCGGGTCACTGCTGCTTCCTTTCGATGCAACAGATTGACCATAGGTGATATATACATCTTTGTCAGCTTGGTAGTCACAGGCAGCCACATCCTCAGTTAGAAGAGCAAAAAGTTCTTCCTTATTCTGGGAATCCTGTAGGAAGGAAGCGAAGTTTATGGGAAGCTTTGTCTGGCATGACACCTTCCTCCTTGCTCCCTTCCCTCTCTTCTCTTGAGTGGCTTCATTTAGACTCCTTGTCTTGTATATTTCCCGAGCCACATCGAGTCTTGTGAAGTTCTGAAGTTGCCTCTTGATCCATGGCAAGAAGACCAAAGCACTGTAGTCTCCAAAAGTAGATGCTTTGCCTTTTGGCAGTCTATGTACGATGGCTGCCCCATCAAATACTTTTGCATCAAAATGAAGAGCATCTTGGTCCTTACTTGGCCTGAAGCCTTCTACCCTTAGCCTGGACTTGTTGATCATCTTTGCAAATACCTAAATGCTAAGTCGCTCTTGGTACAGTGCATGCAGGTCAGAAAGTTTGAACATGTAGGTTCTCTCTTCAACACTGCTTTCAATATAGGAAACTAGTTTTGCATACACACGGGAGTCTACAATTTTCTCGCAATTATCAGACGGCACGACCAGTCTCTTTCTCTCCATACTTCTGTAGCAATTCTTGTAGGCTGTCAAATATCTGTTATCATGTTTAGCTTCAATTGCTACTAAATCTCCACAGGCAATCCATGATAACAGATCTGTATCTTATAACTGGGTAGCCATCTCCCTCAGAGTCTTGTCTAGTGTCAACACTGAGCAATTATGCAGCACTCCTTGATCGTCCATACAGAAGATACATTGTTTATTGTGCATACTTATGGCAGGGGGTCTGCTTGATTGATATTTGGACTTTCCCCCCATCAGTTTTACTTTTCTGCTTGTTCTTTTGTTGCTGTCTTGCTCGTTCAAGTTTGGAGCTAGCAAATTTTAGCCAGCATGCTTTGTGCCACTAAGCACGTTTTTTCAGAAGTTCAATAGCACTTTCACATCCACTGAAGTCCAAATCAATGGACAGTGCATCAAGTTCCTGGAATCCCTTAACATTTCTTAGGAAATCATTGTGATATTTCAGTGCTTCCTCATTAGGTATATCTGCTGGATGCTCCAAATCTCCACCACCCATACCACAAACAATGCAACTTTCACAATTTGTTATGCCTTGTAGAAGAAACTGCATTCATTTATCTGCCACTTGGAAAGAAAAGAAAATAGGACATTTAATGATTTTTCTTTTTAACCATACTTATCATCTTGCACAATATTAAGTTTTGACATACAGTGTAACCTTGAATTTTTTGAAAAGTAGGTCACTCAGGATGCGCACAACCATATGAAATGTTTGTGTAGACTGTCTACATTAACTCTACCAAATTTGGTGCTTTAATCCAATGTGTCACGATTTCACTCAAAATATGCCCTAAGCCACTAGACAAAAGTCAAAATGTCACTGACGTCAAAAGTTTCCCATTTTGTGTTGCCAGCTGTGGCCCTCATGACACCTTCCTAGGGAAGTTGGGCCAAAACTCACCTCCCAACTCCATAAACCAGAGAAGAAGTGTGGACAGAGGATCCCCTATTGCTCCATTGTACCTGGGGTCTCTATGCTCAAGGTGGAAGGTGAGGTGTGTCAAACTAGAGATGTGAAGGGGTCTCTCCCCTTTATGCATGTGGAGAGTGGAGGAGGGGGACCCTTTATAATTTTGACCCACCTCTCTGGTTTCACCTGGAGACTCTGGGTTGTCACTTAGAAATTCCAGGCTCCAGGGGAACCATTAGCTTCCCTGGATCATCCAGGGGGTCTTTTGTGACCTGGAGAACTGGGGTTTCTGGAGGTAAAAGAGGCTTTCTTGTCTCCTTTGCAATGTGGCCATACTTTATGGAGCACTACATAGCCCCAGTCCACATCTACTGCCTGTGAATGCACACGCATTCAGCAAACAAGGCATCACACACTAACCATTTACTTACAACCATTTCCCAAGCCCCCTCCTATACTGTCCCCACAGCTGCTCTCACTTCACAAGGTTTAGTGATGAAATCAAACGGCCCTTCCACCCAACTGCCCCCAAAGGAAGTCTTCTCCACCACCATTTCCTTCCCCCAACACAAGGCAACTAGCCTAGATACAAGGCATAGCAGCTCTAGCCAGGAGGCGAATGACAGAAGATTTTAAATTTGCAATTAGTGGAAAGTCTGTCCAAAATCTACACCTTATATCCAGTAGTATGTGATACAGAGAGCCAGTAGTGTGTGATACATAGAGATGTTGCACCTCTAGAGAAGGGAAATGCAAAAGCAGGAAAGACTGACAGCTTTGGAGAAATGAGGTGGAGGTCATTGATGCCCTCCCACACTGAAGATCACTCTCCCCAGAGTAAGAACCTCTCTTCCCACTTCTTTGCACAACTGAGTACCACCCCTTTAACCTCACTTTAACCATCTACTCATGGGAACAAAGGGAGAGATTAAAGTAAGGTAGGAACTGCTTACCTTTAACAAAAGTGGGCATGTGCACAAATCCTAGATGAGAGAAGTGACTCCATTTTGAGACTAAAATAACCCTGGACAGCAACAAGGATACATCAAGTATATAGGGATGGGAATTTTGGTTTCAAATAGAACCAAAAGTACCTGATAATGGCCATTTTTGATTAATCAGAAATTCCAGTTCTCTTTCTGTTTATCCCCATTGACTTCAATGGGGATAAACTGCAATGTTAAAAATCCAAAACAAAAATCAATGCAAAAGATCCAAAACAACCAATACCAAAATGAGAACCAGAATACATGAGAACCGAAACCGAAAGTAACCAAAACTGATTTTTTTTTGCCCAAAGTCCCACCCCTATATGTAATCTCAATCAAGATCACTTCCCCATCATCAAGATCACTTCCCCATCATCAGGTGGCATGACCACACTCAGGGTCCCAACCCATTTTGGGAATCTTTGTCCTAGTGTCACTAGACAAGTGTTCCCTCCATTACATCAACTGGCTATATCCTGAGTTTAGAAAAAGAAAAAGAAAAGGCTGGGAGACTAGTGACTGAATCAGTCAGCCCTTCATTTGCGCAGTATACATGATTTGCATGTGTATAAGCAATTACTGCACAAACAAACAAAGAGCCAGAGGTTATTAGAATGTTGGATCAACAATGTCCCATTTCATGGGGATGTGTAAGAAAGCTTATTACCTTTGAATAGCAATTTGCAAGACTAGGTCTGGCAGGGACTGTGAGGTGAAGAAGGAGAGAGGAGTGACAGGCAGCAAGGAGGAAGGAAGGTTCAACAGCCACATGTTTAGTTCAGGTTGCAGCAGATCGTAAAATCATCCTGCTATGGGCAATACTATATGGGAGCTGGTGCTGTACAAGCACTGCTAATAAAGCACTGATTCCATTTCAATGAGCAGCCTTTGCTGGTGTGAAATTTGTTCTTCACATTCAAAAATTCAATCCCTCCCCTGCCTCTCCACCACCAAATAGTACCACAGGTGCAGAAAATCCAAATTACAAATTATATGAAGTGAACCAAGTAAAGCTGAAATGGCTAGCAATTTTGGGAAGGCTACGGTTGTCTCAAACGACATTTGTCACAACATTCGAGTAACCAAGATTTCACTTTTTCAGTTATTTCAGTCATTTGTATTGGTTTTGGTAGTTTCTGGTTTTCATTCATTTCCCTCAGTAACGATAAGAATAGTTGGGGTAAAAACTGTAAATGAATGGCCAAACAAAATGAATGGATTGAATGTACACCTCAAAAGGACAAAAAAGGGTAATTGAACAAAGATCCACCAGGATAGTGTTCAATACCCTTTTTGGTTGTTTTGGCTTGGATCATTTAGATTCAAGGGGGTTTGCTCATTTTGGCTCTAAAACCAAGACTGCAGTCCACAAACTACTTCTACTTCAGTGGGATGACTCCAGAGTAAGTGGTTTGTGGATCACGGCCCAAGTAAACTAAGTGGATGAAGTAACAAATATTGATGTAGCAAAGTGACCAACAACCCAGTAGTGAGGTATTGAAGTAACAAGCTACCAAAGCAAAAAACTAAATGGATTTTGCAAATGAACAGTTATGAATCTAATCTCTAAATTCTCATCACACAAATGACTTTAAATAGGTCAAATGCAGCAGATTATTCACTTATACAAATTATTCATTTTGGCTCCAGTTTTGGCCCAAGACAAAGAGTATTTTCAGACGTTACGAGATCACGCTCAACCACAGTGAACCACGCTCAACCCCGCGGTGGGGCCAAAGGGCCCTGAACGTCTGTACGGCGCGCGCCAGATGTTCATCATGCTCAATACCCACATGGGGTCAATTTCAACCATGCTTCCTGGGCTAGCCGGGGGAAGGTCCTGGGAAGCATGGTCAAACGGACCCCCACCGGGAACAAAGGAAAAGTAACGTCTGGACGCCAATCCCCGGGCGGAACCAAACGAAACGAGCCCCAGACGAGGACAAGGCACGCAGCATCGCTGCCGGGCAACCAGAAACAACACAAACACCGGAGGGAGATTTAAAGGGAAATCAGCAGCAAGCAAGCGTGGCGGGATGGAGCGAGGAGGGAGGCAGAAGAGAGCGGAGGCACAGACAGTGACAGTGGCGGGCCAGGAGGCAGAGGAGGTGGAGGCAGGGGCAGTGATGGAGGTGGAGGGGGCACAGGTGCAGGAAGGGGGCACATGGGTGCACCCGACCAGGGAGGCGGCCCAGGCACAACACCCACAGCTGCATCTGGGTCGCGATGCCCCGGGGACAGCGGCTGGAATGGGCCCGGAGGAGGCACCCAGGAAAAGGGTAACGGCAACCAAGGGGAGGGGAACAGGGGGCAGGGGATNATGTGTAGTGGAGGTGTTTGCAAAGGGAAAACTAGTTTTATAGGTTATTTGAAGTGACTATGAAAACCATAATTGTAATTTTATCCTTCTTGTGGTTTGGATTGAGGGGTTGTGGGCAAGGAAGCAAAATTACTTTGGCTACTGTGTAGATTTTTTGTTGGTGAATTTCCATGTTTTGGGGGGTGGTAGTTATTTTAATATATTGCAAAAAGGTTTTCCCCAATTTTTTTAAAAATTGGATGGTTGTGCAACCATTGCTTGCACAACAAATTTTGTTATTTGGTTGCACAACCATTAGCTGTACAATGATTTATTTCTCTTTCCCCCCTCCACCCATTCAGACGTTACCAGCGGATAAAGCAAATTATCAATTGCTCAGAGATTTTATATCAAGATTAAAAGTCTTTCTTGGAACTGCTTCTCTACCTTTGCTTGAAATTGTACATGTGTAGTGGAGGTGTTTGCAAAGGGAAAACTAGTTTTATAGGTTATTTGAAGTGACTATGAAAACCATAATTGTAATTTTATCCTTCTTGTGGTTTGGATTGAGGGGTTGTGGGCAAGGAAGCAAAATTACTTTGGCTACTGTGTAGATTTTTTGTTGGTGAATTTCCATGTTTTGGGGGGTGGTAGTTATTTTAATATATTGCAAAAAGGTTTTCCCCAATTTTTTTAAAAATTGGATGGTTGTGCAACCATTGCTTGCACAACAAATTTTGTTATTTGGTTGCACAACCATTAGCTGTACAATGATTTATTTCTCTTTCCCCCCTCCACCCATTCAGACGTTACCAGCGGATAAAGCAAATTATCAATTGCTCAGAGATTTTATATCAAGATTAAAAGTCTTTCTTGGAACTGCTTCTCTACCTTTGCTTGAAATTGTACATGTGTAGTGGAGGTGTTTGCAAAGGGAAAACTAGTTTTATAGGTTATTTGAAGTGACTATGAAAACCATAATTGTAATTTTATCCTTCTTGTGGTTTGGATTGAGGGGTTGTGGGCAAGGAAGCAAAATTACTTTGGCTACTGTGTAGATTTTTTGTTGGTGAATTTCCATGTTTTGGGGGGTGGTAGTTATTTTAATATATTGCAAAAAGGTTTTCCCCAATTTTTTTAAAAATTGGATGGTTGTGCAACCATTGCTTGCACAACAAATTTTGTTATTTGGTTGCACAACCATTAGCTGTACAATGATTTATTTCTCTTTCCCCCCTCCACCCATTCAGACGTTACCAGCGGATAAAGCAAATTATCAATTGCTCAGAGATTTTATATCAAGATTAAAAGTCTTTCTTGGAACTGCTTCTCTACCTTTGCTTGAAATTGTACATGTGTAGTGGAGGTGTTTGCAAAGGGAAAACTAGTTTTATAGGTTATTTGAAGTGACTATGAAAACCATAATTGTAATTTTATCCTTCTTGTGGTTTGGATTGAGGGGTTGTGGGCAAGGAAGCAAAATTACTTTGGCTACTGTGTAGATTTTTTGTTGGTGAATTTCCATGTTTTGGGGGGTGGTAGTTATTTTAATATATTGCAAAAAGGTTTTCCCCAATTTTTTTAAAAATTGGATGGTTGTGCAACCATTGCTTGCACAACAAATTTTGTTATTTGGTTGCACAACCATTAGCTGTACAATGATTTATTTCTCTTTCCCCCCTCCACCCATTCAGACGTTACCAGCGGATAAAGCAAATTATCAATTGCTCAGAGATTTTATATCAAGATTAAAAGTCTTTCTTGGAACTGCTTCTCTACCTTTGCTTGAAATTGTACATGTGTAGTGGAGGTGTTTGCAAAGGGAAAACTAGTTTTATAGGTTATTTGAAGTGACTATGAAAACCATAATTGTAATTTTATCCTTCTTGTGGTTTGGATTGAGGGGTTGTGGGCAAGGAAGCAAAATTACTTTGGCTACTGTGTAGATTTTTTGTTGGTGAATTTCCATGTTTTGGGGGGTGGTAGTTATTTTAATATATTGCAAAAAGGTTTTCCCCAATTTTTTTAAAAATTGGATGGTTGTGCAACCATTGCTTGCACAACAAATTTTGTTATTTGGTTGCACAACCATTAGCTGTACAATGATTTATTTCTCTTTCCCCCCTCCACCCATTCAGACGTTACCAGCGGATAAAGCAAATTATCAATTGCTCAGAGATTTTATATCAAGATTAAAAGTCTTTCTTGGAACTGCTTCTCTACCTTTGCTTGAAATTGTACATGTGTAGTGGAGGTGTTTGCAAAGGGAAAACTAGTTTTATAGGTTATTTGAAGTGACTATGAAAACCATAATTGTAATTTTATCCTTCTTGTGGTTTGGATTGAGGGGTTGTGGGCAAGGAAGCAAAATTACTTTGGCTACTGTGTAGATTTTTTGTTGGTGAATTTCCATGTTTTGGGGGGTGGTAGTTATTTTAATATATTGCAAAAAGGTTTTCCCCAATTTTTTTAAAAATTGGATGGTTGTGCAACCATTGCTTGCACAACAAATTTTGTTATTTGGTTGCACAACCATTAGCTGTACAATGATTTATTTCTCTTTCCCCCCTCCACCCATTCAGACGTTACCAGCGGATAAAGCAAATTATCAATTGCTCAGAGATTTTATATCAAGATTAAAAGTCTTTCTTGGAACTGCTTCTCTACCTTTGCTTGAAATTGTACATGTGTAGTGGAGGTGTTTGCAAAGGGAAAACTAGTTTTATAGGTTATTTGAAGTGACTATGAAAACCATAATTGTAATTTTATCCTTCTTGTGGTTTGGATTGAGGGGTTGTGGGCAAGGAAGCAAAATTACTTTGGCTACTGTGTAGATTTTTTGTTGGTGAATTTCCATGTTTTGGGGGGTGGTAGTTATTTTAATATATTGCAAAAAGGTTTTCCCCAATTTTTTTAAAAATTGGATGGTTGTGCAACCATTGCTTGCACAACAAATTTTGTTATTTGGTTGCACAACCATTAGCTGTACAATGATTTATTTCTCTTTCCCCCCTCCACCCATTCAGACGTTACCAGCGGATAAAGCAAATTATCAATTGCTCAGAGATTTTATATCAAGATTAAAAGTCTTTCTTGGAACTGCTTCTCTACCTTTGCTTGAAATTGTACATGTGTAGTGGAGGTGTTTGCAAAGGGAAAACTAGTTTTATAGGTTATTTGAAGTGACTATGAAAACCATAATTGTAATTTTATCCTTCTTGTGGTTTGGATTGAGGGGTTGTGGGCAAGGAAGCAAAATTACTTTGGCTACTGTGTAGATTTTTTGTTGGTGAATTTCCATGTTTTGGGGGGTGGTAGTTATTTTAATATATTGCAAAAAGGTTTTCCCCAATTTTTTTAAAAATTGGATGGTTGTGCAACCATTGCTTGCACAACAAATTTTGTTATTTGGTTGCACAACCATTAGCTGTACAATGATTTATTTCTCTTTCCCCCCTCCACCCATTCAGACGTTACCAGCGGATAAAGCAAATTATCAATTGCTCAGAGATTTTATATCAAGATTAAAAGTCTTTCTTGGAACTGCTTCTCTACCTTTGCTTGAAATTGTACATGTGTAGTGGAGGTGTTTGCAAAGGGAAAACTAGTTTTATAGGTTATTTGAAGTGACTATGAAAACCATAATTGTAATTTTATCCTTCTTGTGGTTTGGATTGAGGGGTTGTGGGCAAGGAAGCAAAATTACTTTGGCTACTGTGTAGATTTTTTGTTGGTGAATTTCCATGTTTTGGGGGGTGGTAGTTATTTTAATATATTGCAAAAAGGTTTTCCCCAATTTTTTTAAAAATTGGATGGTTGTGCAACCATTGCTTGCACAACAAATTTTGTTATTTGGTTGCACAACCATTAGCTGTACAATGATTTATTTCTCTTTCCCCCCTCCACCCATTCAGACGTTACCAGCGGATAAAGCAAATTATCAATTGCTCAGAGATTTTATATCAAGATTAAAAGTCTTTCTTGGAACTGCTTCTCTACCTTTGCTTGAAATTGTACATGTGTAGTGGAGGTGTTTGCAAAGGGAAAACTAGTTTTATAGGTTATTTGAAGTGACTATGAAAACCATAATTGTAATTTTATCCTTCTTGTGGTTTGGATTGAGGGGTTGTGGGCAAGGAAGCAAAATTACTTTGGCTACTGTGTAGATTTTTTGTTGGTGAATTTCCATGTTTTGGGGGGTGGTAGTTATTTTAATATATTGCAAAAAGGTTTTCCCCAATTTTTTTAAAAATTGGATGGTTGTGCAACCATTGCTTGCACAACAAATTTTGTTATTTGGTTGCACAACCATTAGCTGTACAATGATTTATTTCTCTTTCCCCCCTCCACCCATTCAGACGTTACCAGCGGATAAAGCAAATTATCAATTGCTCAGAGATTTTATATCAAGATTAAAAGTCTTTCTTGGAACTGCTTCTCTACCTTTGCTTGAAATTGTACATGTGTAGTGGAGGTGTTTGCAAAGGGAAAACTAGTTTTATAGGTTATTTGAAGTGACTATGAAAACCATAATTGTAATTTTATCCTTCTTGTGGTTTGGATTGAGGGGTTGTGGGCAAGGAAGCAAAATTACTTTGGCTACTGTGTAGATTTTTTGTTGGTGAATTTCCATGTTTTGGGGGGTGGTAGTTATTTTAATATATTGCAAAAAGGTTTTCCCCAATTTTTTTAAAAATTGGATGGTTGTGCAACCATTGCTTGCACAACAAATTTTGTTATTTGGTTGCACAACCATTAGCTGTACAATGATTTATTTCTCTTTCCCCCCTCCACCCATTCAGACGTTACCAGCGGATAAAGCAAATTATCAATTGCTCAGAGATTTTATATCAAGATTAAAAGTCTTTCTTGGAACTGCTTCTCTACCTTTGCTTGAAATTGTACATGTGTAGTGGAGGTGTTTGCAAAGGGAAAACTAGTTTTATAGGTTATTTGAAGTGACTATGAAAACCATAATTGTAATTTTATCCTTCTTGTGGTTTGGATTGAGGGGTTGTGGGCAAGGAAGCAAAATTACTTTGGCTACTGTGTAGATTTTTTGTTGGTGAATTTCCATGTTTTGGGGGGTGGTAGTTATTTTAATATATTGCAAAAAGGTTTTCCCCAATTTTTTTAAAAATTGGATGGTTGTGCAACCATTGCTTGCACAACAAATTTTGTTATTTGGTTGCACAACCATTAGCTGTACAATGATTTATTTCTCTTTCCCCCCTCCACCCATTCAGACGTTACCAGCGGATAAAGCAAATTATCAATTGCTCAGAGATTTTATATCAAGATTAAAAGTCTTTCTTGGAACTGCTTCTCTACCTTTGCTTGAAATTGTACATGTGTAGTGGAGGTGTTTGCAAAGGGAAAACTAGTTTTATAGGTTATTTGAAGTGACTATGAAAACCATAATTGTAATTTTATCCTTCTTGTGGTTTGGATTGAGGGGTTGTGGGCAAGGAAGCAAAATTACTTTGGCTACTGTGTAGATTTTTTGTTGGTGAATTTCCATGTTTTGGGGGGTGGTAGTTATTTTAATATATTGCAAAAAGGTTTTCCCCAATTTTTTTAAAAATTGGATGGTTGTGCAACCATTGCTTGCACAACAAATTTTGTTATTTGGTTGCACAACCATTAGCTGTACAATGATTTATTTCTCTTTCCCCCCTCCACCCATTCAGACGTTACCAGCGGATAAAGCAAATTATCAATTGCTCAGAGATTTTATATCAAGATTAAAAGTCTTTCTTGGAACTGCTTCTCTACCTTTGCTTGAAATTGTACATGTGTAGTGGAGGTGTTTGCAAAGGGAAAACTAGTTTTATAGGTTATTTGAAGTGACTATGAAAACCATAATTGTAATTTTATCCTTCTTGTGGTTTGGATTGAGGGGTTGTGGGCAAGGAAGCAAAATTACTTTGGCTACTGTGTAGATTTTTTGTTGGTGAATTTCCATGTTTTGGGGGGTGGTAGTTATTTTAATATATTGCAAAAAGGTTTTCCCCAATTTTTTTAAAAATTGGATGGTTGTGCAACCATTGCTTGCACAACAAATTTTGTTATTTGGTTGCACAACCATTAGCTGTACAATGATTTATTTCTCTTTCCCCCCTCCACCCATTCAGACGTTACCAGCGGATAAAGCAAATTATCAATTGCTCAGAGATTTTATATCAAGATTAAAAGTCTTTCTTGGAACTGCTTCTCTACCTTTGCTTGAAATTGTACATGTGTAGTGGAGGTGTTTGCAAAGGGAAAACTAGTTTTATAGGTTATTTGAAGTGACTATGAAAACCATAATTGTAATTTTATCCTTCTTGTGGTTTGGATTGAGGGGTTGTGGGCAAGGAAGCAAAATTACTTTGGCTACTGTGTAGATTTTTTGTTGGTGAATTTCCATGTTTTGGGGGGTGGTAGTTATTTTAATATATTGCAAAAAGGTTTTCCCCAATTTTTTTAAAAATTGGATGGTTGTGCAACCATTGCTTGCACAACAAATTTTGTTATTTGGTTGCACAACCATTAGCTGTACAATGATTTATTTCTCTTTCCCCCCTCCACCCATTCAGACGTTACCAGCGGATAAAGCAAATTATCAATTGCTCAGAGATTTTATATCAAGATTAAAAGTCTTTCTTGGAACTGCTTCTCTACCTTTGCTTGAAATTGTACATGTGTAGTGGAGGTGTTTGCAAAGGGAAAACTAGTTTTATAGGTTATTTGAAGTGACTATGAAAACCATAATTGTAATTTTATCCTTCTTGTGGTTTGGATTGAGGGGTTGTGGGCAAGGAAGCAAAATTACTTTGGCTACTGTGTAGATTTTTTGTTGGTGAATTTCCATGTTTTGGGGGGTGGTAGTTATTTTAATATATTGCAAAAAGGTTTTCCCCAATTTTTTTAAAAATTGGATGGTTGTGCAACCATTGCTTGCACAACAAATTTTGTTATTTGGTTGCACAACCATTAGCTGTACAATGATTTATTTCTCTTTCCCCCCTCCACCCATTCAGACGTTACCAGCGGATAAAGCAAATTATCAATTGCTCAGAGATTTTATATCAAGATTAAAAGTCTTTCTTGGAACTGCTTCTCTACCTTTGCTTGAAATTGTACATGTGTAGTGGAGGTGTTTGCAAAGGGAAAACTAGTTTTATAGGTTATTTGAAGTGACTATGAAAACCATAATTGTAATTTTATCCTTCTTGTGGTTTGGATTGAGGGGTTGTGGGCAAGGAAGCAAAATTACTTTGGCTACTGTGTAGATTTTTTGTTGGTGAATTTCCATGTTTTGGGGGGTGGTAGTTATTTTAATATATTGCAAAAAGGTTTTCCCCAATTTTTTTAAAAATTGGATGGTTGTGCAACCATTGCTTGCACAACAAATTTTGTTATTTGGTTGCACAACCATTAGCTGTACAATGATTTATTTCTCTTTCCCCCCTCCACCCATTCAGACGTTACCAGCGGATAAAGCAAATTATCAATTGCTCAGAGATTTTATATCAAGATTAAAAGTCTTTCTTGGAACTGCTTCTCTACCTTTGCTTGAAATTGTACATGTGTAGTGGAGGTGTTTGCAAAGGGAAAACTAGTTTTATAGGTTATTTGAAGTGACTATGAAAACCATAATTGTAATTTTATCCTTCTTGTGGTTTGGATTGAGGGGTTGTGGGCAAGGAAGCAAAATTACTTTGGCTACTGTGTAGATTTTTTGTTGGTGAATTTCCATGTTTTGGGGGGTGGTAGTTATTTTAATATATTGCAAAAAGGTTTTCCCCAATTTTTTTAAAAATTGGATGGTTGTGCAACCATTGCTTGCACAACAAATTTTGTTATTTGGTTGCACAACCATTAGCTGTACAATGATTTATTTCTCTTTCCCCCCTCCACCCATTCAGACGTTACCAGCGGATAAAGCAAATTATCAATTGCTCAGAGATTTTATATCAAGATTAAAAGTCTTTCTTGGAACTGCTTCTCTACCTTTGCTTGAAATTGTACATGTGTAGTGGAGGTGTTTGCAAAGGGAAAACTAGTTTTATAGGTTATTTGAAGTGACTATGAAAACCATAATTGTAATTTTATCCTTCTTGTGGTTTGGATTGAGGGGTTGTGGGCAAGGAAGCAAAATTACTTTGGCTACTGTGTAGATTTTTTGTTGGTGAATTTCCATGTTTTGGGGGGTGGTAGTTATTTTAATATATTGCAAAAAGGTTTTCCCCAATTTTTTTAAAAATTGGATGGTTGTGCAACCATTGCTTGCACAACAAATTTTGTTATTTGGTTGCACAACCATTAGCTGTACAATGATTTATTTCTCTTTCCCCCCTCCACCCATTCAGACGTTACCAGCGGATAAAGCAAATTATCAATTGCTCAGAGATTTTATATCAAGATTAAAAGTCTTTCTTGGAACTGCTTCTCTACCTTTGCTTGAAATTGTACATGTGTAGTGGAGGTGTTTGCAAAGGGAAAACTAGTTTTATAGGTTATTTGAAGTGACTATGAAAACCATAATTGTAATTTTATCCTTCTTGTGGTTTGGATTGAGGGGTTGTGGGCAAGGAAGCAAAATTACTTTGGCTACTGTGTAGATTTTTTGTTGGTGAATTTCCATGTTTTGGGGGGTGGTAGTTATTTTAATATATTGCAAAAAGGTTTTCCCCAATTTTTTTAAAAATTGGATGGTTGTGCAACCATTGCTTGCACAACAAATTTTGTTATTTGGTTGCACAACCATTAGCTGTACAATGATTTATTTCTCTTTCCCCCCTCCACCCATTCAGACGTTACCAGCGGATAAAGCAAATTATCAATTGCTCAGAGATTTTATATCAAGATTAAAAGTCTTTCTTGGAACTGCTTCTCTACCTTTGCTTGAAATTGTACATGTGTAGTGGAGGTGTTTGCAAAGGGAAAACTAGTTTTATAGGTTATTTGAAGTGACTATGAAAACCATAATTGTAATTTTATCCTTCTTGTGGTTTGGATTGAGGGGTTGTGGGCAAGGAAGCAAAATTACTTTGGCTACTGTGTAGATTTTTTGTTGGTGAATTTCCATGTTTTGGGGGGTGGTAGTTATTTTAATATATTGCAAAAAGGTTTTCCCCAATTTTTAAAAAAATTGGATGGTTGTGCAACCATTGCTTGCACAACAAATTTTGTTATTTGGTTTCACAACCATTAGCTGTACAATGATTTATTTCTCTTTCCCCCCTCCACCATCCTTTTTTTTCCCTTGGCACTATTAAGGTTTGACTGTTTTGTTTTGTTTTAGAAATGATTTTACCTTCTGTTTATTTTACTTTACTGATAAATCTTTTTCAAATTGAACATTATTATTCATTACTATGATTATTACTGTTCCAGTATTTCAGCCTGGTGTTGAACAGTCATGATTAGAGACATATCCCTGCCTTGAGGGGCTTACAGTCTAGGATGGATAAGGAGGAAGGAAACATAGGGAAAGACAGGGATCCTAGCGAAGGGCCAGACTGTAGGGATCTTATGGCTAGGGATGGGTGAATGCGGTTCAGATGCTTGAAGTTCAGACCGAACTCGGTCTGTTTGATCGGAACCGAATGTCTGAACCGAACTCTCGAATGACCGAACAGTTCGGTCGTGTTCGGACTAGTTCGGATGAGTTTGGAGACAGAAAAACATCTTTCCAGGACCGAAAATTAGGTTTTGATTTTGTTTCGGTTTCGCTATTTTTGAATGTTTGGCCAAGTTCGGCCAAACTGAATTCGGCTGAACCGAACCATCGAACCTGAACTCGGGTTTCGAACCGAACGACTGAACATCTGAACATCTGAACCGCGTTCTGTTCGCCAATCCCTACTTATGGCATCACTACTATTATAATATTAATAAATTAAATATTAATTATATATTATTACTAATAATAAATTTGGGGTTTCATTATTCATTCATTTCATTGTTCAGTTAATGCTTGTAAAAGGGTTGGCGTTTTTTCCCCCCCTGAAGGCTCACATAAGGAATCAGCAGCATGCCAGTTCCAGAAAGTGCAGTAGGCCAGGCCCAGACATGGCACCAAGGTCCTAAACTATCATAGGGATAGGAGGCCAGTATTTACTGGTTTGTAGCTGAGCAGTCAGGCACTTATATCTAGGATTTCTGTAGAACATAGAAATCAGTTTAGTTTTGCATCAGTCTGTCACTTTCATTACTAATACCTGCTCGCCCCCCCCCACCCATCTTCTCAGCAGCAGCACTTAAACTGAGCAGAACACAGATCATTGGGAAAGGTAGAGATGGTATCAGTTTGTAAACAGTCATGAGCTCCTTGCCATGCACACATCAAGGATGAGAATGGACCCAAGGATGGTGCAATGCACAGTGGCCCAGCCCAAGTACACATCTTTGCAGGACCAGTACCGCTCACAGATTTTGCTTGGTCCTTTTTGTCCGTTCTCCACTCACAGTGATGGTAGATCTTAGGGGTGGGAATACCGGATCATCCGGTATCTGATACTGCCGGTATTTTGGTGTACCGGAAGTATCAGATTAACCCGGTAATCCAGCCCATTTTCTGGATTTCCCCCCCATACCAGTTTTTTACATTGCAGCCATTCAAATTAATGGCTGCAATGTAAAAAAAAACAACACGAAAACCCCCCCAAACACTTTCCCTCCCCGAGTCCAGGCTGCACGGGTGGAAGGGGGGACACCCTCACCCACCCTGCCCAGTCTGGATTTAAAAAACAACTTTTTTTCTTTAAGTCCCAAGTGCGGGCTCCGGGCCGCCACCAGCGACCCGGAGTCTGCACCAGCGTTCAACAGCAGGTAAGTAAGTACCGGTACTAGGGTGATCCCTGGGGTGGGGTGTGGTTTAACCCCC
>QEPC01001081.1:2029832-2064322 GCA_003113815.1 Sphenodon punctatus | reverse complement strand
CTTGCCCCCATGTGCCCCCCCCTCCCCCTCCCCCTGTGTGCCCACACTCACTCCCCATGTGCCTCCCTGCTCCCCCCTCCCCCTGTGTGCCTGCACTCACCCCCACCATGTGCCCTCCTGCTCCCCCTCCCCCTGTGTGCCTGCACTCGCCCCCATGTGCCCAGCCTGTGCAGGGGACTGGGAGCTGCTGATGCACATGCAGCTCTTAGTTCATACCAGGGGCACCTCTATTGTGTGCCCAGGCATGAACTTTAGCCCTGTCCAGCCCCTGCAATGAAATAGTGCCTCCCTGAGGCACTATTTCATTGCAGGGTCTTTTTATGCAGAATGGATGGTGCCTCTAGTCGCCCACTCTGCATAAAGGAAGAACGCTTCCCTTTTGTCCCTGAAGTCTTCCTAAAGAAGCCTTCGGGAAGGGGGAGTGAGTAGTCACCGGTTGTGTACGCGTGCACACACACAACCAGTGAGAATATTCAGAGCTATCTCGAAGAACTTTGTTTAGAGAGGCAAAAACCTTCAGAAGTTTTCTGCCTCTCTAAACAAGGTTCTTCGAGATGGCTTCGAACATTCACCATGGCTCAGCTGATTTTTTTTCCCCTTAAAGCCTCTGCCAGCCAGGGAAGTCCTGGGGGGCCAGGAGGGACATTGTCCCTCCCTTCCTAGAGGGCCCACCACCCCTGCCAAAATTTAAATAAAGATGAAAAATGAAAAAGAATAATGACATGGGTCCCTGGTGGACACCTCTAGCATGTGCATAAAGGCTGTTGGGGTGCAGATTCCTCCCCACCATCTTGATGAAGTCTCCTAGCTCTGCCACTGACAACAGCAGCATCTGCCCCATCTACAGCAGTGCCAGGTTGTTCAATCACAGATGGCAAGAAATTGGACTGTGGATACTGCAAATTATTATTATTATTATTATTGTTATTATTATTATTATTATTATTATTATTAGTAGTAGTAGTAGTAGTAGTAGTTATATAGCACCAGCGATGTAGCTCGTGCTTTACAAAATACAAGATAGACTCACTCCCTGCCCAAGAGTTTACAATCTAAAGACAGTGGGAGGGGAGACAGGGAAGGGGGAACAGAGAGAGAGAGAAGGGATGCAACATTCATGAGGATGTGAGAACTCAGGTAATGAAACCGAATATGTAAACAGGGCCCCCCAAAACTATAACAGTCCTTGATGTCCATCAAAACTAATCCAAGTTTGATAACTGCATAACTACATTAAGGAGAGAGACAAATAAACTGGACCAACCTCTGGCAGGAATATGCAAGCTTTCAAGCTGCAAAGCCATAGCCTCATATCTGTCATGTAAAAAGAAGGGGGGGATGCATCTCCTCCATCCCTCCACCCACCCCCCACCCCCCATTTCTGCACCCTTTGACTGGTATGGCTGAGTCTCCATGCATTGTTTTGAAAATCTCCCTATGCATTTCCAGCATCAGGGAAGCATGGTTCTGAGCCCCCTGGCTTCCTTGCTTACATGTCAATGATGCTAATGCTGCCTCTGCCTACCAATGTGACAAGGACAGGATGTGCTTCTATTGGCATCTTTTCTTTGAAGTGAAGCAAAATCCTAAAGCTTTCATTCTGATAGTGAAAATCCCTGCTAACAGCTCTCCCCTTTCTGACCCCCATATAGGAGTCGGCGACAGTAATCCACTCCTGCTGGAGGCACCACACATTTTCTGCCTATAGCATACTTTCCTGGAAGGTGACATTCAATAGTGGGGTGAATCCAGCTAGAAATTAAAGAAATATGCTCCAAATGGCAGCCCCACAGTGGCCTATATTGTCTGTTTCTTTGCATGATGGATGTGGCTCAAAACTCCTTAAATATCCTCATTCCATTTTCTGCTCCTCCTCCTCTTGCTCCCTCTTCTCTTTCTCACTTTCCCATTTTAATACTCTTAGAAGGACCATAAGCACACAAAACTATTAATGGCCATTTTTACATGGATGCCCCTCCCCGATCCTGCTTGCTGTTTGGGTGGGTGTGCAGGGGGTGTGGGTGTCCGTGTATATGGATGGCGGTGGGGGTGGGGGTGGGGATGGGGATGGATTTCCTCTCAGTGTTCAGCTGTGTGAACACTGAGCAGGATGAGTGCAGTGCATGCATGCTCCCATGCAACACCCACCTTCACTCATCATATACCCATGTCCACCCAAGGAGCCCTCTGGAAAACCGGAGGAGGCTCTGTGGGTGTAGGCGGGTGGAGATGAGTGTAGGTGGGTGGAAGTGTGTATGTGTCCATGTAAACAACCACACAACCACCTCCACCCACCACGGCTAAATACCCATCCCCCACCCACCTCCGTTTCATTGTAAAAAGAGCCTATATCACATATTGAGTACAAGGAGTTGGAAAACTGTCAGATTCTTGTGGCTTGTTAGCCTGATTTCCTATGGAAGGAATGCTTATGTGATCACAATACCTGTGTGTATGTGAGTCCTCTTAAATTTGACAGAAGGCCTAAAGATAAGTATGAACTGGTGCATCTGGAGGGAAGATACAAGCCCTTTTGTAGCTAATAATAATAATAATAATACATTTACTTGACTTAAATTAAGCATTGGAACCCCTATGGAAGCCAGGATGTATTCACTCAAGTGCTTACTGCATGGAACTGCTTGCTTGTATTTGATAAGCTGCTGTGATTTGAACCATCATTTCTTAAAGGTTTCTTCTAAAGTTCATGGATGAAGATTAGAATCAAAGGCTATGATCCACAAACCACTGACTTTGGAGTTAGTGGTTTGCGGATCATGGCCATAGTCCAAGATCAGAAAAGATCACCAGATCCTTGAATCTGATCTCTAGTCTATGGCCCTTTTGGAAATCTGCATGTCCATGAGTGGGAGAGGCCTGTGTGAAGGACACGGCATGGGAGGTGAATGGGTGTGTGTGTGTGCGCTCCCATCTAACATGCATCCCCACACACACACCACTTATCCCCACATATGGAGCAACTGGGGGAAATGGCAATTGCTCCATGCATCGGGATTAGCGGGGAATGCGTGTGCGCCCGTATGTATGCCCCGCCCACCCACCGCACATGTACTGGCGTACCCATGGACCCCACACACACACTCTGTAGGGGCCATGTAAAAAGGCCTAAATCTGAAAGACTTCTCTTCTGTTATTTATTTATTTTTCATATTTATATCCCACCTCTCACACAGGTGACTCGAGGTGGCTTACAATAAAAACAATATATCAAACAATAAATAAAAATACAATATAAAATACACTATATATATAAACAAAACACAGTTAAAATATCAAATGTTTGTAAAAAATAATTAAAAAACCCCTCCCAACCCCCTTAACCCAACGTAACCAAACCCTCTCTCCCTCCAAAAGCCTGGCAAAAGAGCCAGGTCTTACAAGTATGCCAGAAAGCAAGGAGATTCTGGATGAGGTGGACCTCCTCCAGGAAGGCATTTTAAAGCGATGGCACGGCCGTTGATAATGCTCTCTTGCCTGTACGGACCTGCCTAAAATGTGGGACATCTTAGAGGGTGCTCCTGCATGACTACAGGGCGCAGGGGGTGAGGCGATCTTTCAGGTAAGCAGGACCCAGACCATTAAAGGCTTTAAGGTTAAAACCAGCAACTTGAACCAGGTCCAGAAGACAATAGCAGTCAGTGCAGTACATGAAGCACTGGTGTAATGTGATTTCTGTGGCCCAGCTCAGTCAAGAGATGGGCCGCAGCATTATGCACTGGCTGCAGTTTCCAAAACATCACCAGGGGCAGCCCCACGTATAGCACATTGCAATAGTCCAGTCTTGAGGTGAAAAATGCATGGATGAGGGTGGTGAGGTCTGAGTCCAAGACATATTGGTGGAGCCTTCTCACTAGATGTAATTGGTGAAAAGTGCCTCTGGCCACAGCCAACACCTGAGAATCCAGGTGCAGCTGTGAATCCAGGAGCACCCACAGGATCCACACAAATGGAACCAGTAGAGGTGGAACACCCCCAGTAACAGGAGTGTCCTCCTCCCTCATATCACCAACCCCTCTACCATCATCACCTCCATCTTATCAGGATTGAGTCCCTCGTACCTCAGGGACCACCTCGCCCTCTGCGCCCCAGAGCAGCTCCTTTGGTCTGCCGGGGGTGCCTTCTTGGAGGTTCCCCGTATTAAACGGTGGACACAATGGAGAGGGTATTCTCAGTGGCCAGGCTGTGCCTTTGGAATTCCCTCCCGGAGGAAGCTTGCTTGGCCCCAAGCCTTTTAACATTCCGGTGAGTTTGTAAAACCTGGCTGTTTGCCCAGGCCTTTGGGGAGGGGGGGAGGGGCGTTAGGGGTTTTTAATCTCCTCCTACCATCATTTATTGGTTTATTGTGTCCCTGTTTTAATATTATTATGATTGTTTAAAATTTTATACAATTGTATTTTTATGTTTTAAAATTGTTAGCCGCCCCGAGCGGTTTTCAGGAGCGCTGGGTTTTAAATTGATAAAATAAATAAATAAATAAATAAATCAGTTCGACCTCATCCAGTCCCCCACAGCAGCCAGACACCAGGACAGCAAAGAGACAACGGGGCCTGGGCCAGATGAAAATGATAAATACAGCTGGGTGTCATCTGCATATTAATGACAACTAACTTCCCAACTGCATACAACCTCCCCAAGTGGCTTCATACACAAGTTAAACATGATAGGGGACAGAACGGAACCCTGTGGGACCCCACATGTGAGAACCCCAGAGGACAATGTACAGTCCCCTAGGACCACCTACTGTGATCTACTGGCAAGGAAAGAGTGGAACCATTGTAAAATGGTTCTGTCTACCTCAGCCAGGTGCCACATGTGAGTCACCAGCAACTCATGATTAACACTAGGGGTAAAATGAGCTGAAGAATAAATCTTGCAAGGAATTTGTGAGATTCGAAATGGGGGGGGGGCAAGAACACAGGTGCTCTCTCCCTCTATCTTGAGTTCCTGTGAATTCTCAAGAGGGGACGGGGGGGATGCCCATGTGTCCTCCCCGCCTGGGGGAAGAGAAAGTTCTGGTGCGGGGTTGAGAACCTAGAGGGGGGGGTTAGGCAGTGTTTACTTACCATCCAGGATCTATTCCAGGGGGGTCTCAACCCTTCTCTGCACCGCCACTCGGCCGCTTCCTCGCTCTTCTTTAAATAAATAAATAAATAAAAAACACCACAGAGCTTGAGCATCTGCAAAGCACTGCTCGGCCCTGGGTGCTAGGGATGTGCAAACACTAGGGTGTTCAGTGTTTGGCCCGTTCAGGGTTCAGCCAAACCCAAAACCATTTAGTTTTGCCTGTTCAGCCCGAACAGGTTCGGGGGGTTGAACTCGTTCGGGTGGAGGGGACGGTTTCCCCTCCCCCCTCCATGCTGCGTAGATGGAAGGGGAGCCGGGGAACAACTCTCCCCTCCCTGCCCAACCTCATAATTTTTTTTAATGTTTTTTTTTTAACCTCCACACCCCAGGGATCACCCTACTTGGTGGTGGTGGGGCTCTGGCCCTGAGTCCAGCGGCAGCGGTGGGTCCAGTGGCGGGTCCAGAGGCGGCGGTGCTCCGGAGCACTTCAGGCTGCTACTAGGCATTCTTGGTCAAACCGGAAGGCCTAGTAGTGGCCTGAAGTGCTCTGGAGTGCTGCTGCTGGACCTGCTGCCATTGCCGCTGCCGCCACCTGACCCAGGGCCAGAACCCCAGCACCACCAGGTAGGTTGGGCTTCGGGTCTGGTGGCGGCAGCGGCGGTGGGNACTCCAGAGCACTGCCGCCTCCAGAACTGCTGCCGCCACCTGACCCAGGGCCAGAACCCCAGCACCACCAGGTAGGTTGGGCTTCGGGTCTGGTGGCGGCAGCGGCGGTGGGTCCAGTGGCAGATCTGGTGGTGGCTGCGCTCCGGAGCACTTTAGGCCACTATTAGGCCTTCTGGTTTGACCCGGAAGGCCTAGTAGCAGCCTGAAATGCTCCAGAGTGCCTCCTCCTCCAGACCCACTGCCGGACCCAACACCTCTGGACCTGGGTCTGGAGCCCTGGCCACACCAGGTAGGTCGATCCCTGGGGTGAGGGGTTAAAAATTTTTTATGAGGCTGGGCAGGTGGGGGGGAGGTGATCCCTGGTGCCCCTTCCACCCATGCAGCCTGGAGGGGGGAGGGTGGAAAGGGTTCCTCCCTGTCCCCCTCCCCTGCCCGAACCAGTTCGGAACCTGAACTTTGTTCGGCTGGTTCATACAGGGGTCGGTTTGGATTTGCGGTGTTCGTGAATGGTCCGAATACCCCAAGTTCGGACCAAACCCCGAACTTTCGAACCACATTTGTAGATCCCTACTTGGCGCCCTTTTCAAAGATAGTGCCCACAGGGGCCGAGAATGCACAGAAGAGCTGCTCGCCCCTGCAGGTGCCATCTTTGAAAATGGTGCCCAGGGCCAAGCAGCGCTTTGCACATCCTCAAGCTCTGTTTGTTTTTTTCTTTTTAAAAGAAGAGCCAGGAAGTGGCCCAGCAGCAGCGTGGAGCAGAGGGGGGAGTTTGGACCCCTCCAGGACACAACCTGGAGGTAAGTAATCCCTGCCTAAACCTCCTTAGGTCCACAACCCCACACCTGGATGTTCCCTTTCCCCCAGGCAGGGAGACTGCGTGGGCACCAGATGTGGTCAAGGGACTTGTCTTTGCCCCGTGCTCATCTCCGGGACCCCCGATGTCCCCCCACCTGTGACTTCAAACCCCGCCCATTCCCCTTGGATTCTCACTGGCTCTCAGCGAGAAGTGGGGTTTTCTAGGTTCGGCTTGTCTCAAGGCAAGACGAGAAACATGCCCCCCTTCTCGCCGAGAACTGGTGAGAACATTGAGGCAAATTTCAGCCTTAGTTAACAGTATTGAAGGTCACCAATAAATCCAGTAGAACTAGTATGGTCATATGACCCCTATCTAGCTCCACTAGAAGGTCATCGACCAAGGCCACCAATGCCGTCCCCATGTCATAACCTGGATGAAAACCCGACTGCATGGGATCTAAGAAACCGGTGCGGTCCAAATGTGCCTGCAGTTGCTGAGCCACCACCTGTTCAATAACAGTCCCTAAAAAGGGAAGGTTAGAGAGAGACTGGTAACTCACCAGGGCATCCACATTGAAAGATGGTTTTTTAAGGCGGGGCTGAACCACAGCCTCCTTGAGGCAGTGCATCACCCTCCCATCCCATAACCCTGGCCAGTACTGGCCTCAACGTCTCCTTGGAGGGTTTGATCAACCAGGATGGGCACAGAGCTAATTCACGATCTAATCGGCTGCCTCGGTAGATGTCACCGACTGAAACTTATCCCATAAAATCTGACCAGGTGGGGCATTCCTAACCTCTGACTCTGCCACTGCATCCAAAATGGAGGCGTCGAAGTCGTACTCAATGCAAGTGATTTTATCCACAAAGTACGTTAAAAACATGTCACAGTAGGTTTTGGGCGAGTCCAGTTCCAGGCAGAGACAGGGTGGACGGACCACAGGGTGCAGAAGCTGAAGCTGCCGTGCACTCTCCATATCCCGCTCTGCCTGCCAGACCTTTGCCATAAGCTGACCCTTCCAGAGGCCATAGAGGGCTGACTCGTGCACCACGCTGCCCTTGATCCTGTGGTCCAGCATTGTTGCCAAGACATATTCCACCCACCCCAGGAGATCCTCAAACCACGCCTTCAACCCTCGTTGAAGCCATACTTTCATGGCTTCAACTTCTGGGCCAAAGGCACTCCAAGGATAAAGTAATTAACTCCTCGGGGATACGAATGGCCCAGTTGCTGGTAGCCAGGGAGCTATACATACTAAATGGGGCATGTTTCAAAGACCTGGAAGGGGAATTTTCATTTGTGGGACCTCAGGGCCTTAGCACAGTGGATTACTCCCTGATGTCGGCAGGGGCGTTACCCCATATGGACAACTTTGAGCTGGGGTTCCCACTGGTGGGGGACCATCTGCCCATGGAATTGACAGTTAATATACCCATCTCCCCAGTAGTTCCAGTTGGTCTGAATAATCAAATCAGCCTGCCTAATATCAGTTTAGTCTCACACGATTCTGTCACAGCCCCCCGCTGGGAAGAGGGACTATCATTAGAGTTGGGAGCCTTTGTCAGGCAAACACACATGGTCTCCATTCGAGAGAGGCTAATAGGATCCAATGATCCCAGAGTAGTCTTGGAGGCTTTTGACCTTATAACATCAGAGATAAAGAGCAAAATTCTAAGCAGGGCTCAATCAACGGCACGAGGGCTGGCAAAAATCAGTCAACCATGGTTTGACAGGGAATGTCGGCAGGTTAGAAAGCAACTCAAAGCAATGCATTCTGAGTATAGGAGCTACCACCAAACGAACTTACCAATACAATATACTGCCCTCCGGGCAATGTATAGGAAATTAATTAATTTTAAAAAGAAAGAATACTGGGATATTAGATGGAGCTCCCTCCAACAGACAGCCAGAACAGGGGACTCCAGGGGCTTCTGGCAGCTAGTGAATACTTCCGTTGGGAAAAGGAAGACTCCACTGGCATCACAGATTACATCTGAGGGATGGATGGACCATTTTAGACACTTATACAATCCCTCCGATTTTGAACCCGGTAATGAGGCGGGTCAAGTGACGGGTATATCCAATGGGCGGTTTCAGGAATTTCCTCCCTGGCCACCAGTCCAGGTGAAGGAGGTCGAGACCCTGGTAGACTCTCTAAGGAATGGACGAGCCCCGGGCTTGGATTCAATAAGGGCGGAGTATCTCAAGATTCATAAGGCCTGGTGGCTCCCCATTCGGGCCGCTCTGTTTACAGCAATAAACACTGCAGGGCGGATGCCAGAAGTTTGGGCCACTTCTCTGGTGGTCCCCATTTACAAAAAGGTCAATAGAGCGGACCCAGCAAACTACAGGCCAATTAGCCTTCTCTCTACCATATCTAAGGTATATGGAAAGTTTCTTCTGGGGAAGCTGATCTCCTGGATGGAACCGGACAAAGTACTCTCAATTGAACAAGCAGGCTTCCAGCACGGGCGATCCACGATCGACCACTGTTACATATTGCAATATCTGGCTGCCAAGTACAGGGCTCAGAATGGAACCCTGTATGTGGCTTTTTTGGACCTTAAGGCGGCCTTTGATTCAGTGGATCGGGTCACCCTGTGGGGGAAGCTTGAGAATTCCTCAATTGACAGCTGCCTCTTAGCATTGATCCACTCATTACACACCAATTCAGCTATGGTAGTAAAGATGGACACCCAGGGCCATATAACACCTATGATTCCAACTACGAGGGGTGTCCGTCAGGGGTGTGTCTTAGCTCCGGCCCTCTTCAATTTTTTCATTGATGACATAATACCATCTATGGCAACCCCGCAGTACTTTCCTCCGAAATTGGCAACTCGGGCAGTCGGCTGCTTATGCTACGCCGACGACGTGGCCCTGTTGTCACAGACGATACTAGGTCTGATCAGGCAATTGCAGGCCTTCCTGACCTTCTGTCAGGTTAATAAACTCACAATAAATTACGAAAAATCGAAGGTTCTGGTATTTTCGGCCCATACCAAAACCCAGAGTTGGCATATAGGGGGCATTGTGATACAGCAGGTCAGGGCTTTCAGATACCTGGGAATTTTGTTCCACGAATCAGGGCACTGGAAGGAACATGTTAGCAGAGTCATGAGATCAGCACAAGCGGAGCCTTGTCCATCACCAGACTTTTTGCCAAACAGGGCAGGACGGCAGTCCAACAGGCCATGCAGGTGTACAACTGCAAAGTGAGGTCCCATCTGCTCTACGGGGCCGAGCTTTGGGCCCTTCTACACTCGGGCCTAGTGGATAGGGTCCAGTCCAGGTTCCTACGGGGACTTTTGGGGGTCCCGAGAGGCATTCCTTTGGCAGCCATTCGAGCAGAATTGGGTCAAATATCTTGGACCCAAGCAACCAAAGAGGCTAG
The DNA here is from genome assembly GCA_003113815.1 of Sphenodon punctatus. Lineage (NCBI taxonomy): Eukaryota > Metazoa > Chordata > Lepidosauria > Sphenodontia > Sphenodontidae > Sphenodon > Sphenodon punctatus. The sequence continues at coordinate 2,054,381 of QEPC01001081.1, read as the reverse complement.
CTTTAAATTCTGGCTAAAATTATAATCAGATAAGGGGTCCATTCTAATAAAATCTATGCTGGACGACCCCTTTAGAGACCCCTGAACACTGGAAGTTGAAGCGCAGTTGGAGGAGATGGGCATTCCACCTGTGTATTTAAAGCATAAATTGCCAGATACCAGTAGGACCGAGGTTCTGATGAGGGTAAGGGACATAGGGCGACAAACTGAACTTGCCAAAATCAGATCCTCAGTCCACATTCGCGAATATCTGTCTTACATCCCAGCCATGGGTCAGGTGGCTACTTATTTAATCATCCCCATCTCTGGCAGAGCAAAACAATTGCTAGCCTGTGCCCGATTCAACGCTCTACCATCCCGTGTCTTGGAAGGGAGGATCCAGGGCATACCATTTCTTGATAGACTATGCCCCTTTGATAATGTCACAACAGAGACCGTAGGGCACATAATGCTACACTGTCATTTATATGACGAGCCATGCCACGAACTTCTTGCCACAATAATGGATCAGTTCCCTGGTAGGGATGACTCTACGATATTGGTAGTACTTATGGATAGTCCCAACCCAGACATAACTCAGAGGGTAGCCCTTTTCTTGCTGAGGGCTGTTCATCTCAGAACACAGTTTTCCAGTACTCATTAAGTTAGCTAAACCTAATTATTGCTTAGCAGGACTCCGAGGGAGACAACTGCTCATTTATTGATTGTAATGCATCTATGTGATGAAATTTGTTATGTGTTATGTTATGTCATGTGTTTGTATGTATGTAAATGTTGCAGAATGATCACGGATCATGTAATAAAATGATGGCCTGTCTTCCACTCATGCCACGCTGCCTGTAGGGATGTGACAATGCAGTTCAGAAGTACAGAGTTCGGCCCGAACTCNTATGCGAACATGGTTCGGAAGTTTGGAGTTTGGTCCGAACAGGGTCCGTTCGGACAACCAAACCTCAACTGTCCAAACCGAACCTAATTCCAAACTCCAAAACGACCGAACAGTTCGGTCGGTTTGGATCGAGTTCAGGTGGTTTGGGCGGGAGAAACGTGACCCACTGCCAGTTGGTGACCAATGCTTGACCCAGGGAGGGGGGGGGGGTGTCAGCTGAGGAGCAGACTTCCAGGCATCAGGGGTGGAGAGGCTTGGAGTAGCAGCCAGCCTCCCCAATCACCATCCCTTTTCTCCTCAGACCACTGACTTCACAGGTTGCGATTGGCCACAAGCTAGACTGTACAGAGCCAATGGGGCTTGCGGTGAGGCAGGCACAGCAAGTAACAAAACTCATTGCCCTCCCTCCTTCCAACACCTTCTGAGCTAGTCACTGTTTCTCACAGCAGGCATTTTCAGAAGGCTCCCAGCAGTTTGTGTACCCCCAGCTCACCAATCCATTGCCATGCTCCTCCTATTTCACCCATCCAACCCATTTACCTCCATATTATCATTTATTTAGATTATATTAGATAGATTTAGGCATTATTTTAATTTTTACACCTCCCTGTGTTCTTCCTCCCCGCTCCATTGAATCCTTTCCCTCTCCCTCTATATATTCCATCCCTAATTCCCTTCCCCTGTTTTTGGATTTATTTAGAGTAGGATTATTAGATTGATTTAAGTTTCACTTCAGTTTTGTACCCCTCCCTGTGTTCTTTGTGTCCCCCCCCTCATCCCTGTGTAATATTGTATATATAGATATATATATATTGGATATAGTTACTATAGATATATACATAGTTGTAGTAGAAGTTAGCTTAATTATAGAGATAGACAGAGATAGTTTTAGTGTGTAGTTATTCAGTTTTGATATTTTAGAGAGTTTGTAGGACTAGGCCTTTAATTATAATATTTACTTACATAGATTTTAGAATAGTTAATACTATAATTAGAGTTATTGTAGATAATATTTGTGTGCATTTTGGTTGGAAGACATGGAGAAGGGAAGTAGGAGAGGCCGGTCTGCTGCCTATAAAGTGGTCAATGGGTCACGTGGCAGAGGTGGTGGTAGGAGCCGTGCCAGAAGAGTGGCATCATGCAGCAGCAGCAGCCAGAGCCCATCACCACGCCCAAAGCTTCGCAGGCATGATTGTGGGAGACAGGGTTCAGAGGCTCCCAGAAGCAGTGGAACTTGTCTGGGCGTGGTTCCGCGGTGCCTCCTGCCAGCATCCTCCAGTGCCACGCAGGGCACTGGAAGGCCTGCAGGACATGAGGCTACAGCTGTCTCTGCTGCTGCTGGAGCACATGTAGGTGCTTTGATTGTTACTCCAGGGCCACCAATGTCACCTATTGTTGAGGTGATCCCCAGCAATCCAGGGCTGGTGGATCACACCCTGGCTGCTAGAGGCAGGGCCTGATCCTGGGCAATGGCAGCATGGAGATGAATAGCAGCAGCAGAAGCAGTAGTAGCTCTAGGGGGCACAGAGAGGAGATTGGCACTAGCATGGTGGACAGTCAAGCCTCAGTGTCCCAGTACGCCCCTTCACAGGACATCACAGTGGTTGAGGACAGTGAGGTAGAAGAAGACACTAATCCTGCAGAGGAGATGTCTGGAGCTGAGGTGATAGCTGTCCCTCCTCCCAGAGTTGTGTTGCCACCAAGATCTGTCCCTCCCAGCAGCTCTGGCAGCATCAGTGCATCACCCTGGGTGGTCCAGAAGGTAGGAGGGGGAAAATATCCTCTGTCTGGGCACATTTCAAGCTGGTGAGGGCGGATGATCCCAGGGAGGTGCAGTTCACTGTGTGCAATAAGGTGGTGAAGGGTGAGCAGGTGCTCTCCAACCTTGGGACAAGAACCATGATGAGGCACCTGAAATCATGCCACAGCGCTCTGCTGCTAAGTAGGAATGTAGGGGTAGTGGATGCCAGCGGGTTCCCGACTGCAGCGGCCAGTCACCCACCTCCTTCAGCAGGCAAGTGTCCTGCACCAACTGCTGCCTCTAGTAGCAGGAGCAGTATTCCTGCTAGGGGGGAAGAACAGCAGCAGGAGCCTCACCAGCAGCGTCCGTCCACCATGGAGGAGCTGGGGTGGGGGCAGCTGTCAAGGCTATTGGTAGTTGGAGGGCAGAGTGGCTTTCAAGAGAAGGCCAGGCACCTGTTGGGTGAAATGATTGCACTGGATGGGCAGCCCCTCTCCATTGTAGAGGAAATGGGCTTCAAGTGGCTGATTGGGCTCTTGGCCCCGAATTTTAAGCTTCCGTCCCGCACCATCCTGAGTTGGAATGTGGTGCCATACCTGTACAGGGCTCTGAAGGAGCAGGTGAGGGAGCAGATGGCAGGGGTTGGGGGTGCCACCATACACTTCACCACAGACATGTGGTCCAGTAGAAATGCGCAGCACACCTACCTGGTGGTGATGGCGCACTGGTGGCAGGACCCAGAGGCAGCTTTGGGGAGTGGCAGGAGAGGTCCCGAAGCAGGGTATAGGTGGGCCTGCTTCAGGCACAAGTAATGGACAACCCCCACACCACTAGGAATATCGAGGCCACCCTGCCCGCCATGGTGAGGGAGTGGGTCATGCCAGGCATGCCCTTCACCAAGGGGTTTGTAGTGATGGACAATGTGGCCAATATACTGAAGGCAGTCCATGATGGGGGCTTCATCAGCATCCCTTGGGGGGCCGCACACACCCTTCACTTGGTGGTCAGGGACGCTCTGGGCTTGGGGGAGAATGAAGGGGATTGGGACAGGCACCCTTAGCTCCCTGATCGAGCGGGGCAGGAAGCTGGCGGGGTTCTTTAACCGGACTGTGAAGGGCAGCAAGCTCCTCCAGAAGAAGCAGGCCGAGCAAGGCTCCCCAGTGAACCAGCTTGTCTAGGATGTCTCCACACAGTGAAATTCCACCTTCCCGATGCTCAAGTGACTTCTCGAGCAGAAAGCCGCCCTGCATCAGGTTTAACTGGTGACAGACAGCGAGGCACCTCAAGGGTACAATGGGGCAGAATAGGAGATCCTGGCTCACACGGTCTTTGTGCTGAGACCATTCCTGGCTGTGAGCAGCTCCACCGCCACCCTCAGCCAGGTGACCCCTCTGGTCCAGCATCTCCACAGGAGGCTGGATGAGATTCTCGGGGAGTGGGATTGTGGGCCTCAGGGCAGGAAGTTGGCCAATGAGGTGCTTGATCTGGCACAGAAGCTGAAGGCAGGGCTGGGGGCTCCTCTGGTGGGAGAAATATGTCCTAGCAACAATGCTGGACCCCAGGGTCAAGGGCAGCTTAGCATGCTAGACAGCGCTCTATGGCCACTGGAAAGGTGAGTTGGTGGACAGGGTCCATCAGGCAGAGCGGGCTATGCAGCAGGATGCCCCTGGGAATGGTGGGAGTGGGAGCAGCCACCTCTTTCAGCCAGCTGAGTCTAACCCTGCCCCCAGTCCTAGCGGTAGCAGCAGCAGCAGCAGCCCTATTGCCATCAGAAGCAGAAGCAGCTCGGCCTATGTTCAGGCTACTCTGGGGAGCAGGGCACCGTGCACAATAGGGAAAGCAGTGTGACTAAGAGCAGTGGTGGAGGTGGTGCCCCAGCAAAGCTACCAGAGGGAGTACGATGATGCCTCAGCAGCCATGGAGACCTACCTGGAGGAGGAGCCAGGCATTGATCCCAGCAGCGATCCCTTGGCCTACTGGGGTGGCAAGATCAACATGTGTCCAGTCCTGTCAAAAGTGAGCAAGGTTATTCTGTCCTGCCCACCAACCAGTGTCCCCAGCAAGCGGGTGTTCTCCATGGTGGGGGACATTTATTCCCCGCACTGCCTGAGACTTGGGGGCAAGTTGGTGGAACAGTTGTTGTTCACCAAGGTGAAACTTCCACTGCTGGGATTCCCCAAGCTGCCCCATGACAAGTATTGATGGTGCAGTGGCACACCATTCCATGCCAGGGACAGTCTTGGGATGGGGTTCCTCCTCCTCAATCTGGGCTAGGGCTACTTCTGTTGAGGTGCTGTCCCTCCCTCCCAATGCCCAGTGCCTTCTCTCTCTTTCTCTCTCTCTCTCTCTCTCTAGCTCTCTCTCTCAAACTAGATGGCCTCGGTCGACTTATCTGACTGACCGCATGACGTAGGGTGACATTTTGTAGGGATGGGCGAACAGAATGCGGTTTGGATGTTTGGACGTTCATTTGTTCGGTTTGAAACCCAAGTTCGGGTTCGGGTGTTCGGTTCAGCGGAGTTTGGTTCGGCTGAATCTGGCCGAACATTCAAAAAAGTGCTATCAGTACTGAAACTGAAATGTTTTCGGTATCGGTATTATTTGGCCCTGAAACCACCCCTGGTGTCCACCCCTGGTGCCAGGAAGTCTGCTCCTCAGCTGCCTCCCCCTTCCAGTCATGTTTTTCCCAACCAAAGTAATGTTTTTCCTGCCCCAAACTCATCCAAACTCATCTGAACTTTTCCAAATTGTTCAGAAGATCAAGGGTTCGGTTCGGTCGTCCAAACAGGCCGAGATCGGGCCGAACTCCAAACCGCGTTCGTACATCCCTAGCATTTTGGGAAACAAACTGTAAGCCTGCCAGCTGGCCTATGGCTAGACAATCTCTGCCCACCTATCTGACTGGCTCTTTCTCTTGCACACAGCACAGTCTTTGCCAGCCTACCTGAGTGCCCTGCCAAGGTCCCAGCCTGCCTTCCCTACTGACTCTCATGCCACGCTGCCTGTCTGCCTGCCAAAGTTGCCTAGCTCAAGGCCTGCCTCAGCCCACCTTCCTGCCTCTCATGCCATGCTGCCTGTCTGCCTGCCCAGGTTGCTGCCAAGCTCAAAGTCTGCCTCAGCCCGCCAGCCTGCCTCTCATGCCAAGGTGCCTGTCTGCCCGCCCTGTCAACTCTGGGTGATCTGTCCCACTTGCCTGGTAATCCAGCTGCTTCTGTCTGCTGGTTCATGGAGAGAGAGAGAGAGAGAGAGAGAGAGAGAGAGAGAGAGAGAGAGAGTCTCCCCACTGCTAGAAGGAGAGACAATCCCACCCTTGCTGTCACCTGCATTATATGGCCACAGAGAGAGAGGCTCCCCACTAGAACGAGAGAGTTGGGGGTGGCAGGGGAGAGGTCATGTATCCAGCTCAAGCTGCCTGCCAGCTGCCAGAACCAGTGAGAGCTCTCCTCTCATCTGTGCCTACATCCACCAGCAAACCTACCAGAATGAGATGGCAATAACAACACACAACATATTATATGTGCCTGCCTGCCTGCCTATGTGCGTTCCTGTACCTGCTACCACCTATCGCATGATTGAATGAATTGTGCCCAACCATGCACTAATTCTAGGGACATCATTCAACTTCCATAGGTTGTCATTCCACTGTACCTGAAGCAGTCATGCCCGCCCGTCCCAGGAACCATCAACAAGATTCTTCTGGGACCATCATTACAGTCACTAAGGGCGGTCATTCCATTCCACTGCATCCAGAGGCCCAGTGCCCACATGTCAGTCTGCCCCCCCAGCCTACTCCTCCGCACCCACCCGTGGATGCCCACTGAAGCTGCTGAAAAAAAGCCCCTCTGACAACCAGCACCCGTCGCCTGCTGCCCGCTGCCAAGGAGCCTGTCTCTCTTTCTTTCTGGCACACTCACACAGACACAAGCCCTGCCCCTCATGGGGGGATGTCTGCAAGTTGGGACACTACTGCTGGCACATCTTGGGGCTAATACGCTAATGCTACATCTATTGTTGCTGTCAGGTATAGGGATGTGCGAATGCGGTTTGGAAGTTTGGTGTTCGGCCTGAACTCGGGGTGTTCGTCCCGTTCACGAACACCCCGCATCTGAACAGACCCCTGCCTGAACTGCCTGAACAAAGTTCAGGTTCCAAATGTGATCGGAAGGGGGGAAGGGGCCAGGGAGGAACCCAGTTTTCCCTCCCCCCTCCAGGCTGCTCAGGTTGGGGAGCACCTTCCCTCCCCTGCCCAGCCTGGGATTTTTTTTTAACCCACCCACCCCAGGGATTGCCCTACCTGGTGGTGCCAGTGCTCCGGCCCTGGGTCTAGTGGCGGCAGCAGCAGAAGGTCTGGTGGTGGCAGCGCTCTGGAGTGCTTTAGGCTGCTGCTAGGCCTTCCAGGTCAAACTGGAAGGCCTAGTAGCAGCCTGAAGCACTCCGGAGTGCCGCCACCGCTGGACCCACTGGACCCGCTGTTGCTGCCACCACCACTACTGTACCTGAACCCTGACCTACATGGTGGTGCCGGGGTCCTGGGTCTGGCGGCAGCAGCAGCTTCAGCAGCGGTGGTGGGTCCGATGGCGACGGCACTCTGGAGCACTTCAGGCTGCTACTAGGCCTTCTGATTTGACCCGGAAGGCCTACTAGCAGTCTGAAGTGCTCCAGAACGCCACCGCCACTGGACCCACAACTGGACCCACCGCCGCTGCCGGACCCAGATCCAGGGCCCCAGCACTACCAGGTAGGGCGATCTCTGGGGTGGGGGGGTTAAAAAAAATCCCCAGGGTTGGCGGGGGGAGGTGTTCCCCGGTGCCCCTTCCACCAACGCAGTTTTGAGGGGGGAGGTTAAACCACCCAACTTCCTGAATGGGTTTGGTCCCCCCCGAATGGGTTTGTCCCGAATGAACTGAATGGTTTTGAAGTCGGCCGAACCCCGAACCCCCTGGGGTTCGCACATCCCTAGTCAGGTAGGAATCGGACAAGCTGTATATACAATGAGATTCTGCCACCTGCCAGAAGCATCACAGAGGGATAAAAGATTGGGCTGGTCAAACAAAGTGGGTAACAACAAAATAGAAGTTTTATAAAAACTTTTCAAACAACCACAACAACAACACATTTATAAAACCAAAACCAAACTTTGCAGATGTGCGAACACAGTTTGGAAGTTTGGGGTTTGGCCTGAACTTGGGGTGTTCGACCCATTCGTGAACACCTTGAATCTAAACCGACCCTCACCCGAATTGACCAAACAAAGTTTGGGTTCTGAACGCATTCGGGAGGAGGGGGGGGCAGGGAGGAACCCGGTTTTCCCTCCCCCCTCCAGGTTGTGTGGGTGGAAGGGGTGCTGGGGAACATGTCCCCCCCACCCTGCCCAGCCTGGGAATTTATTTTTTGTTAAACCCCCCACCCCAGGGATCACCCTACCTGGTGGTGCCAGGGTTCTGGCCCTGGGTCCGGCGGTGGCAGTGGCGGTGGGTCTGGCATCACTGTTGTCGCCGCTGCTTGATTCAGACCCCAACCTACCTGGTAGTTCCGGAGCCCTGGTCCTGGGTCCGGTGGTATCAGCGGTGGCAGGTCTGGCAGTGGCAGTGCTCTGGGGTGCTTCAAGCCACTACTAGGCCTTCCAGTTTGACCTGGAAGGCCTAGTAGTGGCCTGAAGTGCTCTGAAGTGCCACCGCTGCTGCTGCCACCACTGGACCCACAGCCAAAGCCCTGGAACCACCAGGTAGGGCAATCCCTGGGGTGGGGGTGGGGTTAAAAACATTTTTCCTAGGTTTGACAGTGTGAGGGGGAGGTGCTCCCCGGTGCCCCTTCCACCAGCACAGCCTGGAGGGGGAGGGAAAACCACCCCCCCGCCTGAACAGGTTAATCCCCCCCCGAATAGGTTCAGCCCAAATGGGCTAAATCAAATGGTTTTGGGTTCGGCTGAACCCCGAATGGGTCAAACCCCTGGGGGTTCGCACATCCCTAACAAACATTGAAAGGAAATGTAAGGGGACTAATACTCTTAGTCTTTGGGCCTGTCCCCCAGAACTTGGGGGAAAGGCAAAAGGAGTGCACAGGACTTAGGGGCTGGCACCCCATTCTCCGGCATTTGGTAGCTGTTCTGGAGGGCAAAGACCACGGCCCCTGCCACGGCTGCCTGCCACCTGGACACTGACTGACGGTAAAGTTACAGGTTGGCCATGTTGGCAGAGATGTACTGGGAGTATGCCTCCACCTTCTTTTTCTTTACCTCGACCTCCTGGAACTTTTCCACCAGCCGGTTCTCCATATTGATGGCTTGCAGCTGTAACCCATCCATAAAGTCCCAGGTAGGCCTATCCACTTCAGCCTGAACGGTCCTTGTCACTGAAGACTCCTCCTGGGGGGACTCCTCAGTGGAGCTGGAGGAGGGGGAAGGGCATTGATGATGTAGCTGGCGTGCCTTCCCCCCCCTTCTTCTGGCGATGACGCTCCACGGCCACGCCAGAGTCCTGCCACATCACCGCCTTGCCATGGACTTTCTCAACACGTGCAATGAGCCCCGATGTTGTCCCCTGGCTGGCCCTTATTAATCATTTGCTGCATACCTAAAGAACATGAAAAGATAGGAACATAAGAAGTGCCATACTATGTCAGAGCAATGGTCGGTCAAGCCCTGCCTGCATTCTGTCTCCACAAGTGGGTGGGTGGGTGGCCAATTTCTCTCTGCAGGGGCTACCTAACAGGTTATAGGGCAATCAATTCCCTGTTGTTCCAGCCCCCATGCCTTACCTTGCAGATGGCGAATCCAGTATGCTTATCATACCACAGCCAGACATCGGACCTCATGTGCCCACTGACTGGCAGTGGCGACCTCTGCCTCGATGGTGTCCTGTGCGTGGTGATAGCACCAATGCTGGGGGCAGCATCATCACCCTCTCTGAAACAGGAACACATAAACAACACCTAGTAAATAATATTATACTATCATGCGTTTATGATGATGCCTCTAGTCCTCCTTCCTTGGGGTGCTAGGGGATTCTAGGGATGGCAAATGGAGAGACCCTTTCTGGCACGTGCAAATCCTTTGGGTGCTGCTAGTAGTAGGTAGGGATGGCATTGGCAACTGGAGAGTGGAGACCCTTGCTAGGGATGGCTGGCACATGTTTGGGTGGGGGTGCTCGTCCTCATGCCTGACTGCTGGAAGAGCCCCCCACACCCTCTCTCTGTGTGGCAGACATCTGCTGCCACCTGCTGATGCCCACTGTTTGTGCCTGACTGCCCATCACCCACGTATCCACCCACATGCCAGTGAGCTCGCTCTAAAGGATAGTATTCTTCTTGTCCTCAAAGTAAAAATAAGGTTTACAAACCTGGAAGCACCTCCTGTGCCCGGCTCTTGCTCCTCTGATGAGGAGCCGACCGCCACCACCGAAGGTCCAGCAACCTCTTCCTCCTCCACCGGCTCTGCCACCTTGGCTGGCTTACAGATCCTATTAAGCCTGACCCTCTTCATTTTTTTTCTTCAAAGTCCCACACAAACACTACAGCCAAACAAAACATACCCACCAAGTCACCAACCACAACCAGTCAAAACAACACAGCCAAACCAAACAAACACAATACAACACAGTCAAAACACACCAAACAGCAGCCAGCCACAATACAAACACTCTCTCTCAACACAAGCTCCGCACTCACTCGAATTTCCAGTTTCTGGTTTCCGACGCAATCACGGAGTCATGCAACACCTAGACCGATTTCCAAATGACCGAACCGAACTCTACCAAACCAAACAACTGAAACTAAACTCAGGCCCTTGACGAAATGACTGAACCTGAACTCAGCTCCCGAACCGAACAACCGAACTACTGAACAACCGAACCACGATCTGTTCGCACATCCTTGGCTGCCTGTCTGCCTGCCCTTCCAAACCCTGACTTCCAAACAGGGAGGGCTGTCATAACGCTGCATCCAGAAGTTGCCATTCCTGTCCCAAGACCCACCCTCAGGGTTCTGGGGCCTGTCATTTCACTCACGAGGTGCTGTCATTCCACCTTTTCTTTACAAATTAAATGTGCTGTTCATGGAGAGAGAGAGAGAGTGTCTCCCCACTGCTAGAAGGAGAGACAGTCATGATCTCACCCATACTGTGACAACTGCACTATATGGCCAGAGAGAGGGAGAGAGAGAGAGGCTACCCGCTAGAACAAGAGAGATGGGGTGGAGGGGGAGAGGTGCATCCAGCTCAACCTGCCACCTTCCAGAACCAGTGAGAGCTCTCATCTTTGCACCTCATTGCTAAATGCGCACATCCTGTAGCAAGCCTAGCAGAATGAGGTGGAAATAACACACAACGTATTATATGTGCCTGCCTGCCTGTGTTCCTCCCTGTAACACCTATTGCAATGATTGAATGAAGTGTGCCCAACCAAGCAGGGACATTCAGTTTCCATGGGGTGTCATTCTATTGTACCTGAACCAATCATGCCAGTCCCAGGAACCATCATCAAGAATCTGGGACCATCATTCCAGTCACGGGGGGCTGCCTGTCATTCCATTCCACTGCATCCAGAAGCACTCACTCCAGTCCAAAGATCCATCATTTGGATCTGGGTGCTGCTGCTGCTTGTGCCTGACTGGCCAGTGGTCACCGGTGCCCACCCGCATGTCTGCCTCACCCCCCACCAGCAAGTCCTCCACACACACCCACATATGCCTGCCCGCTGAAGCTGCTTAATGTGCCCCTCTGCCCACCAACACCATCCACCGCTGCCAAGGAGCCTCTCTCTCTTTCTGGCACCCCCATGCACACAGACAAAAGCCCTTCCCCCTCATGGGGGACTGTCTGCAAGCTGAGACACTGCTGGCATATCTTGGGGCTAAGTGCGCTACATGTACTGCTGCTGTTAGGTAGGGATCTGACAAGCTGTGTATACAAAGAGATTCTCTCACCTGTCAGAAGCAGGCACAGAAGGATAAAAGAGTGGATGGGTCAAACAAAGCTGGTAACAAATAGAACTTTTCATAGAACTTTTTTAAACAACAACTAGCAACCACAAAAACACAACAACTTTATAAAACCAAAACCAAACATATATAAAAAGAAAGGAAACTTTTAACTTAGGGTCTACTAGTCTTTGGGCAAAAGGGGTGCACGGGACCTAGGGGCAGGCATCACACCCTCCGGCATTTGGTAGCCATCTTCTATGGCAAGGTCCACAGTCCCTGCCATGGTCGCCTGCATATTGAAGGCTTGCAGTCATACCCCATCCAGGAAGTCCTGGGTCGGCATCTCTACCTGGGCCCAAAAAGCCCTTTCAGCTGCCGACTCCTCCTGGGGGGATTCCTCAACCAAGGTGGAGGAGGGGACAGGGCTTTGATGGTGGTGCTTCTGCCATGCCTTCCCACCTTCCTTCTGGTGCTGCTGCTGCTCCACGCCATATTCCCGCCACCTCACCAGCTCCCCATGGACATTTTTGACGTGGGCTATCAACCCCGATGTGGTCTCCTGGTTGCCCCTTTTTATTCTTTTTCCACAGATCTAAAGAACATAAAGATAGGAACATAAGAAGTGCCATACTGTATCAGACCAATGGTACGTCATGCCCTGCCTTCTTTCATAGAACTTCTGTCTCAACAAGTGGGTGGGTGGTCAATCTCTCTCCGCACTTGAAGGCCTAATTTCTGTGCAAATATGTCTACTGATTGGACTTCCTAACAGGTCATAGGGCAATTCAGTCCCTGTTGTTCCAGCCCCCATGCTTTACCTTACATATGGTGAATCCGGCTCCTTTCAGCAGGTTGTACCACCGCCAGACATCAGACCTCATCTGCCTAAGTGGCGCCTCTGACCTGAGCATTGGGGTTCTGGTGGCCCAGGCAGCAGCGGTGGGGGCGGCATCATCACCCTCTCTGAAACAGGTACACATAACAACACCTATAATATCATGCATTTATGATGATGCTTCTCTAGTCCTCTCTCCTTGGGGTGCTAGTAGGGATGGCAACTGGAGAGACCCTGGCTGGCACGTGCAAATCCTCCCCTTCTTTGGGTGCTGCTTGGGATGGAAACTGGAGACCTTTGCTAGAGATGGATGGCATTGGCAGCCTTGCACATGTTTGGGTGGGTGCTTCCTTCAGCTCATGCCTGACTGCTGGAAGAGTCACCCACCCACCGTCTCTCTCTGTGGCAGATGTTCGCTGTCAGTGCCAGTCACCCGCTGATGCCCACTGTTTGTGCCTGACTGCCAGTGCCCACCCACCTGCGCGCCAGTGAGCTCGGCGCTCTAAAGGATAGAGATGTTCGCTGTCAGTGCCAGTCACCCGCTGATGCCCACTGTTTGTGCCTGACTGCCAGTGCCCACCCACCCACCCACCTGCACGCCAGTGAGCTCGGCACTGTAAAGGATAGTATTCTTCTTGTCCTCAGAGTTCTATGGAATAATAAACAAAACTAAACTTTACAAACCTGGCAGTGGTAGCAGCAGTGGCATCCTCTTGCTCCTCTGGTGACCAACTCTGAGGAGCCGACCACAACTACCCCTGAAGGTCCAGCGGTGGCAGCCTCTTCCTCCTCCACCTTGACATTTCATTTCCTACTAATCTTCTTCATTTTTTTCTTTCCCACAGCCAAACACCAAACAATTAAACCAGAAACCATAGCCAACACCAAACCAACACAGCCAAACAAAACCAAACACACACCAGCCAGCCACAACACAAACACACACTCTCTCTCTCCACACAAGCTCCACATGCACTCGAATTTCTGGTTTCCAGTTTCTGATGCGGTCACGGAACCATACAATACCGATCTCGAGACCAATACTGATACCGATCTGTACCGAATGTTCAGCCAAACCGAACTCCACTGAACCGAACGACCGAATCTGAACTCGGTTCCCGGACCGAACGACCAAATCCAAACTTGGTTCCCAAACTGAACGTCCAAACAACTGAACCGCGTTCTGTTCGCACATCCCTAGCAGTGACATTATTATTAATTATTATTATTATTACCACCCTCAGCATTGCATCATTGAGATTAGATTGCTCTTGCAAGAAAAAATAAAACAACAGAATATTACCCTTATGGTTCTCCCCAATTTTAGATAAGGAACTGATATTGCAGGTTTGCATCATCTGGAGTATTCTTCAAAACTTATTATTAGCATTGTAGGGCTGAAAGGGAGCTCAAGGTTCTTCTAGTTCAACCCCTTCCTCAAAACATGATAGCATCTTCTGTCTACAGAATCATGGACATGTGCTCATCCAGCTGAGTTTTGAAAACATTCACGGAGGGAGATTCCACAGACTCCCTGGGAAACTTGTTCCATTCCCCAACAGTTCTCACAGTTAGGAAGTTTGGCCTAATATTCAATTGAAATCTACATTTTTACAATTTAAGTTCATTTCCTCTTCTACTTTTTGTGACAGTGGTGAACAAATGTTCACCATCATTTTTGTGGCATTCTTTTGGTATTCTTTTAGATATTTGAAAACACTTTAGTCTTCTTTTATCCAGACTGAACATACCTAGTTCTTTCAGTGTTTCTCCATATGTTTTTTCTTCCAGCCCCTTTATCATTATTATTTATCATTCATATAGTGATTTTAGTGTTCAAAGTTCTTTACAATCCTTGTCTAATTCATCCTCACAAGGACCCTGTGAGGTTAGTCATTATTATTCCAATTTTACAGATGAGGAACTGAAGCTGAGAGGTTGACTTGCTAATGGCCACCCAATTAGCTCATGACTAAGATGAGGTTTTAGGATTGAATCAAGAATTGTTCCAATTTTTGTGAGATTCTAGTGAGAATCAAGAAACATTACCAAGATCTCAAGAAGATCTCGGTAACATTCCATGATCTCACAAGAATCTCAAGAAAATTAAAAAAAACACTCTGTGCATGTACAAAATGGCCATTGTGGCTGTTCTTTGTGTGTGTGTGTGTGTCTGTCTGTCTGTCTGTCCCTTTTCCAAAATGATGTCAGCAGCAGCATCAGCATAATTTTGGAAAAGGGAAGTTGGTCTGCACATGGGTGGCACTGTTCGCGTTGTGTGGACCAGCTTCCCTTTTCCAAAATGGCACTGACACTGCCAGCAGTATTTTGGAAAAGGGCTGTGCATGAGCAGAATGGCGTCAGTGGCCATTTGCAAATGCGCAGTGAGTTTTTTTTTTTTTTTTAAATAGTTTGATGAGAGGCAGTTTCCTCCACAGTGAACTCGCCTCCTCATCTTCCCCCACAGAGAAGTGGAATGGGAAGTCCTGGAGTAGTCCCGGACACGGAGAGAAATAGACAGGTGGGTAAACTTGTTTGCTTGTTCATTCGTTTTTAAATAAGTGCAGGGAAGGGTGAGATTCTCGCTTTTCTTGGCCAGAGCCAGGGAAATTCTTGGCTTGTCCTTGTTTGCAAGAACAAGCTGAGTATCCTGATTCTCACCAAGAAAAGTGAGAATCAAAGAAGTGAGTTTGAACCCTAGTTGGAACCCTAGTCTCTCAGATCCATCACCCTATCCACTAGGTTGCCCTGGCTTTTATCTTAGTTGCTCTCCACTTTGTTGAATCTTCTGCAGTTTGTCAACATTGGGTATTTTCAGATGTGACAGGGCCAATTGACCCCGTCACGGAACCAATCTGTTGATCCCCCGCCGGGGCCACTGCGTCGCAGCCTAATAGATGTGCCGGGGGCTCCTGGTGGGGAATCGGGGAGGGGGCGGGGCCGCGCGGTGCAACATGCGGCTGCACGGCCCCGCCCACCCATGCTCCCCTGTCACCCGCCCTCCGGGGAGATGGGCGGGCGCCGCGGCCAATGCAGCCGCAGCGCTCACCCGAATAGGCCACAGGCCGGAATCCCTGCGGGGATTCCGGACCGTGGCTACCGTCCAGATTTGACGACTTGGTTCATCGCGGCGGGGAATTGCCTTCACCACGTGAGCACTGCCGGCCCTGCCGGTTCAGCCGATCACGTGGTGAATGTGATTCCCCGCCGCGATTGACCGTGGTGAACATCTGGGGGGGAACATCCGTTCCCCCCATCAGACGTTACGCGGTCACAACCACCACAGGGAATTGCCTGTGGTTGACTGTGATCTCTTAACGTCTGAAAATACCCATTCTTCTTGATGTGGTGCCTAACCTGATATTAGAGCTAGTATCAGGTGCAATAACACCAAGGAGAGGCAAGTTCTTTCCAGTAGTGTGATCCTGAATTCATCCAAGTAGATGGGAAAACCTCCAATGAACAGAGTGGATAGCGACTGCAGCCCAGGTCATTAGCCATAATCCTGCTGTTTGTGTCTCAGTGGAGGAATCACGATGTCTCAAGGAGCACACAATACAGAATTCACAGAAGCATGTTTTCATCAAAATAGGGTTTTTTTGTAAAAACAAAATTTACCTTTTCAACTAAAATGAACATTTTTCCAGAAAGCTGGAGCAGTGGTCAACATTGGTTTTGCTATTAGAATGGAAAATAAAAACTAAAACCTTCTGATAAAAATATAACATGTTTTCATTTTTTTTAATTTAATTTTTTTTATTTTTAACTTTTTATTATTTTATGTCCAACATACATCAAATACAACATCTTCACATTTTACTCTCTTCTACCATATGTTTATCTTTTACATACATTTATCTTGTGAAGATATTTCAACTTAACAATACAACCAGCTTCCCAAACAACTTGCAATACTAACATTATCCATGTCCTATCTGTAATCACAGCCATGTCAAGGGATTTTCTTGTCCTTATTTAGTCTAGTCTTCTTAGATTGTCATTTTACATGTTAGATCTCCATTAATTTTGCAATGTCTTAACTTTGTGGAGGTTTATCTTCTAGGGCACACACAATTGGAGTGCATACTTTATAAAAAATATAACATGTTTTAATAAAATTTGGGAGGATGTTGGTTTGGGAATTTGCAACTTGGATTTCAAATTGATTTATTTATTTTTTTGCAAGAAGTTTAGAATTAAAAAAAAAACAACTAAACTTTTTTCACACAAAAAATTGCACTTTCCTTTCTGCTGGACTAGTTTGCACTCACTGTCATAGAATCAAGAAGCAAGCTCACAGGAAGTGTCACTGCTAGTGTTGTCTTAGTATGTTATCTTTCTGCTTTCTGGAAGTTGAACTCCAATAGTCACCATTCACCCGTAGTGATCTCTTACCTAAGCTTTGAAGTTACTGCCTGGGCTAAATCTCTGAGATGGCCCAGAGTTTTCAGTGGCTGAGCACAGCAGGTCCTACTCAGAGGGCAGACACCCATCTGGAGAAAGATCTGGAGAAAGATATCGACTGTCACAGGAAATTCCTGACTTTTCCATGCTTTCTGGATGACTGCCAGCATTTCAGGAGCTGACAAGTCATGGATTCCCTGCTGTAAGCAAGGGACTGGAGTGATTAGTGCTCAGCTGCCTTTGGGACTGGGAGAGATTGAAAGAGGCAGTCATGCACCAGTGCACTGATCAGCTCTCCTGAGCCTCCCAGCCTCTCCACACCTCCAGGATGGTGCTGAATGTGTTATCTCTCCAGCCCCTAAGAAAGAACTGCATAGCAACAATCCTGGAAGAGGGATGAATAGTGGGAGGCTCTGTGCACTGTGCCTTTAAAGCTCTACGAGGATTCAGGAGGGATGGGCAGGAAAAGGTGTTCAATATGAGCCGACCCAATGTTTTGACTGTTCTTGGTGGTGAGGCAAACCAGGAGACAGTGAGAGGATTGCATCACCCTGAAATCATGGGACCACAGGGCTCTTGCTGTCGCTGCCCTTTTGTGCTGGTGGGTCGGGGACAGAATTTAACCTTTCTGAAGGTCATGCTGGCTATGCTCACTGCATCAAAAGCAATAGTGGCTGCCTCTCTGCTGTTTCTGGATTCTGGTCAAGCTCTAGCACCCCCAGTGGCAGCTCAGACAACAGCTCTCCCTCACTGACTGACAAGTGCCAAAGATTAATACCTGGGGATGGGTGGTGGCTGTCCACCCCTGCCCTGGACAGAAGGATGCTGACAAACTGGAGTGATTTCAGAGGAGGACAACAAAGATAATAAAAGGTCAGGAAAGCAATTCTTACGAAGAAAGGTTTAGGTAACTAATATGTTTACCCTAGCAAAGAGGAGATTAAAGGGAGACCTGATAGCAGTCTTCAAATATCTAAAGGGAGACATGATAGCAGTCTTCAAATATCTAAAGGGCTGCCACCAAAAAATGGCAAGGTATTGCTTTTCATTGCTACAGAGGGCAGGACTAGAATTGATGGGCTCAAATTACAAGACGATGGGTTTCAGTTAAGCATCAGGAAAAACTTTCTAATAGTAAGAGCTGTTTGATAATAGAAGAAAGTTGCCTAGGGAGAATGTAGACTCTCTGTTGATGGATGTTTTTTAAACGAGACTGGACAGCCATCTGTTGGGGATGTTGTAGCTGTAGCCATACTGCATGTCGACAGAGAGTTTGAATGGTGACCACTGACGTCCCTATGATTCTGCAAACCAAAATGCAGGCCAGGGAGGGCATCTCTAGGATAACTGTACTTCCTGACACGAATCAAGCCTTCTGTTCAGTGCTGGAAGAAAGCAACTCTTCCTCTGATTCTTCTCCTTTCTGACATGAGAGGCATCAGGAATGGACTCATTTTGAACCAGCCTGAAAAAAAGAGGAAAGAAAATGCCAACACCATCCTGGATTTCGGCCGGATGAACCTGGGGAATGGCCTGCCGGGATAGAATATCTCAGCAGGTCCTCACTGTAAGTAGTATCCTGGGCCCTCTCACCACTGGATTTCAGCACCTCCCAATCTCTAATGTATTTATCCTGACACTGCCTCCACAAGGTAGTACAGCATTATTGCCACCCTGCCGCACAGCCCAAAGACAGCAGGATCCTCAAGCTGCCATGTTGTCTCTAGCCCATTCACTTCAGGACAGTTATTTATTATCAAGTTCATTACCATTCCTTTAATTTTGGTGCCGAAAAGGATTTGTGAGAGCCTCTCCCAATAAATAAGAGGTGTGGGGGAGACAGTCTGGTTCTGAAATGAAATGCAAGTCAAAATTGCCATGTCTCCTGTCATCTGTTTGTCTCCTTGGGCCTTCTCCAACTTCTCTTTCATCTGTGGCCCTATGCTGGGTTTCAGTCTGTTTTGCTCCCATTTTTTACAAATTCTTTAATACTTTGTATTGTTCATGTTTTATTTTATCTTCTTATTTATGTCCATCTAACGCCGACCTTCTTTCATCTCTCAGACTTTATTTTCCCTCTCCTGATTCTGACTCTCTCTTTAGCTTCTTATTTTTCCCTTTAAGTATCCTTTTGCTTATTTGGTATTGTAGCAAATCAGTTTAGGACTTCATGGTTGTCACTCTGCAGTGCACCATGGCTGCCTCACAACAACTGCAGGGAGAGAGCATGGCTCCTCCTACTCTAAAAGCAAAGGCTCCTGCCTACGGAGCTAAAGGAAAATCTCCAGTAGTAGAGATTTGGGACTGGGGCTCACAGGCCCTTTTCAAATGGGCTTCAGTGCAAGGGGGGGGATGGGTGTGCACTGCGGTGGGTGGGCCGTTACACAGACACACACCCATCTCCACCCATCTCCACACACAAAGCCATCACCGTTTTGGCCAATGACTCCATGCGTGGGCAATGGGTAGAGATGGGTGGAGCACCGGAGCACGCAATCCCACCCACTTGCCGCAGCAGTCACACAAGTGCCCCCCACCCATTCCAACATGAGGGAATGGGGGGAGGGGGTCTTGTTTGAAATGGACCACAGAGGGACTGTTTCTATTACCCCCAGCAGAGGGCAGTGCTGCAGCTACACAATAACTGCTAGCTCATTCCTACAGATCATTTATTGCTCTGTTTTGACTTTCTTCACTTTCCTTTAATAAAATCTTTCTATTTTCAGCTGAAGCATCTTCCCCCAGATCCTCTCTGCATCTCTCACTCGCAATTGCTGGCTCCTTTCATTGAAACCCTACTTCTGGGTTAAACATGGCACCTGATGGGGCTGCCAAGTCTGCTGCTTTGTCACTGGCAACCCATTGCAGGGAAGCATGGAGAAAGAGTGGGAGTACTGGCAGCTAATGGACCAGTAAGAACGGGGTTGGGTAGGGGGGGAGGATCCTGGAGTGTACATTGCTAAAGTGATGTGTGAGTGAGGCCTGTATGCAGCCCGTAGGGGGCTGGAAAAAAAACAGCTCCTTGTTCTAAAAGGGAATGGACTGGGAGCTGCTCCCAAATTGTTTGAATAATCTAACAGAACTTATGCAATATCAGAATGAGAAACAAAATCCAGGACTCTTAGTATGGTTTTCCTAAACCCTGGCTAAACAGCCACACCTAATGTCTGTACTGCTGAAGCATCTTTCTAAAAAAACAGCTGGTTTTTTTTTTCTCTCTACAGATTAACTTTTTTATTGTTTTGCTTTAATCAAAACAGACAAAAAATATATTTTAATTCTTCAAATTATATAATATTCTATCATATCTAATGTTCTTGAACTCAATTTGTCATAAATAAACTTGAAATGACATGAATGGCTTATATGAATAAATTTGAAAGAAGAACATAACCTAGTAGTGAAGAGGAAAAGGTAATAGAGGAAGAGGTAAAATAGGAGGTAAGTAGAGAGGGAAAACAAGGCTGATAAAGGGTGTTTTCAGACGTTACGTGGTCTCAATTCACCACAGTGGATTCCCAGCAGTGGGGAACCAAACAACCACCCCCCGTGGTCAAGGAGAGCCCCAAACAGAAGTGATGGGAGTGGGACCACGGCAGGGAATTGGGCCGCCAGACCACAGCCCAGGGAAGCGCAACAGACGTGATGCCAATCCCCTGTCATAGTCAAAACACCCACAAAGCACCATGGAGGGGCAGGACAAAGACATGGCCGGCGGAGGGCAAACAAAGCCAAACACAGCTACAGGGAACACCCACACAAGGGAAATGGGAAGGGAGGGGGAAGAGGGCGGAGAGCCACTGAGGTGCCACACACAACAGGCACAGAGACAACGAGGGCACAGTGGAACACACAGCACAAACACACGCTCGGGCCCATACACACCCATACGGGAAAGGACGGGAAGAGGCGACACAGCGGGACAGACAAGATGCACAGCACAACAGGCACAGGGGAGAGGGGGGCCAGCAGGACAGGGAAGGGGGGAAACACCCCAGGGGCAGGGCTGGGCATGGGGAATGGCAGGCAGGCCCCCCAAAACAGCACAGCTCGCACAGGCACCCCCACAGCTACACAGTCAGTCCCAGAATGGGGGGACCCTAAAAGGTCAGGATCCACGCATAGGGGGAGGCCACATGGAACAGGCAGCAGCCTGGACATGGTCCAGGAGGCACACATGGACCCCAAGCACCGGCGAGGGTGCCATGGATGGGAGGCAGGAGAGCCAGAGCCAAGCAGCTGGTCCAAAGGCACACACACACACACACACACACACACACACACACACATACACACATACCGGGAGGTAGCCAGGAGGTGCAGTCCATGGACCCCAGAACCCAAGGTCACACATGCACCTGGGGGGGGCTGTGGCGCACAAGGGAGTGCAGGTGAACAAGGATGGTCAGCAGCACCCAGGGGAGCAGGGGGGTGCCTCGGAGAGCCGGACCCGGACACCGGAGAAGGCAGCCATGGAGGGGAACAATGGTTGCAGAGGCAGACATGGGGGGGGCCCAGTGGGGCCGCAGAGCCACAGGCAGGGGCAGTGCAACCCCGCGAAGCAGGCAGCACATCAGCATGGGTGGGACATCAAGGAGGGAGCAGGCAGTGGACCATGGCTGCAGGGTGGAGATGGGAGCTCACAGCGGGGCCAGCAACTGGGGCCCTGACAGCACAGGACATCACAGCCAGCTGCAGGGGGCCACATAGGGACCAGGGGCAAGATGGCCTGCCAGGTGAATAATGTGCGGCCAATGAAGCATGCCCCGGTGGTACTCCAGCATGGACATATGGTGGATGACCAGGTTGTACGCCTAGAATGGATCCTGCATGGAGAGCCCCAACTGCACATCAGAACGGGACCACACACCCGACAGCACCAACAGCTCTGCCGTTGTGGGCTCCGACAAGCAGAAGTCAGCAGCAGGGGGCCACGGAAGGTGACCGAGCTCCAACAGCCAGTGATAGACCCCCCCATGAGAGCGCTGGTACCCATGGGCCCCGTGAATACAGCCAAAATAGGACACGGCCAAGGCATGGCCCCCCTCCACCAAGCAGATCATGTAGGTGGCCAGGCTGCACATGGAGAGGACAGACACGGTCTCCGCCGCAGACCACCCCACATGCGAGCACCTCATCTCCGGAATGCACCCATTGGGAAAGGGAACCAGCCCCAGCATCTCAGCATGGAGACGGCAATTGCGGGCGCTCACCTCATAGACAAAGTAACAAAGACCAGAGCTCAGGCTCACATACGCATCCGGCAGACTGTCCGGGCAGCTCAGGAGCATTTGCATGGCCGGGGTATGCCACAGGTTGCACAGGGCCATGGTCTCGCGGAAGGTCCATGTATGGGGGGGCCCATGGGGGCTGGGAACCTGGTGGAAAAGTGCAGCCAGCCATGGTCCAGCAAGCCAGAGGGACTGACAGCACAGAAAGGGGGTCCACATACCCCGGAGGGGTGGGAGGGGATGCAGTGGAGCCCCAAGGCCAAGCGATAAGGCCACAGGCCACAACAAGACATGGCAAAATAGCGAGGCATGGGGTGCGGATCCAGCACAGCTGCAGGAACTGAGCACACAGACAGGACAGCCAACACACTAATCAGGGGTGGGAATTTCGGTTCCACCGATATCCGAAACTGCCAGTATTTTGCTGTACCAGCAGTTTCGGATTAACCCGGTATTCTGGGGTACCGCTTCTGCTTCCCCGTGCTGGATATTTTTACATTGCGGCCATTGAAATGAATGGCCACAATGTAAAAAACCCCGACCCCCCCTCCACTTTCCCTCCCCCATCCTGCCCAGCCTTCCCAGCCTGAATTTTTAAAATTTAATTTTAACCCGAAATCCGGCTGCTAGTGTGGGCTCTGCACCAGCAGGTACTAGGCGATCCCTGGGAGGCTTACAGGGACCAGGAGGCAAATGCATGGCCCCAGCTGGCATGGTGGCGGCTGTGGTGGTTGGGGAGACGGTGGGGGCACCAAGGGGCTGGGCAGACAGGGTGCCCGGTGGGGTTGCTGCCATCACATAGGCACTTATCCTGCACCATCCCCTCAATGGCCTGTTCCAGCTGCCCAAACGTCTCCACCTGCCTGCTGTGCTCCCGGAACTCCTGCCTCCATTCCAGGCACACCTCCACCTGGAGCCTACGGTCCCTTGCCTACACCTGTTGCAGGGATCATTCTGTGGCCGCCTCCATGTGATCCACAGCCGCTATCATCCACTCCCCCTGTTCTATGGTGGAGCAGATTATTTCCTCTGCCTGGTCCTCCCTCCAGTGCCATACCCATGCCTGGTGCTTCCTCATCCATTGTGCTGGGGGCATGGCCCCGGGTTACTGGGGACCCTCGGGCTGCCCTATAGAGTACACAGATGGTGGTGGTTAACCCCCCTGGCCGGCGGCCCCCCAGCCAGGCATACGGCTGGGGGGGTGTGGGCCCCCCGTGTTGCTGGCTGCCCCCCGCCTTTCCCCAGTGCCCCAACCCCCCACCCCTGTCCCGCATGACCTGGATCCTCCTCCCGGCCTCCCTGGGCCCCCCCTCCTTGACGGTGTGCCTCACCTGGGCCCTTCGGCTGCTGCTGGGGCTGTTCCCTGCCAGCCTCCTCACCTTTCTGTCTCTGGTGCTGGGCCCTGTCATGCCCTTTGGGGATATAGGTGGTGGTGGAGGAGGAAGGCTGTAGGTGTGCCTGGGAGGCCCACCGGGCCCCTGATCAGTGGTCTGGGGTGTGTGAGGTGGATGAGGCCTGCCCCCTGGCCGGGCCCCCTCCTCCTCCCCATGCCCTCACCCCTGGTCCATCTCCCCTCCCACCTACTTGCTTACCCTCAATGTCTGTCTTTGATTCCTCCAAGGACAGCCCCTCCATGTAGCTGGGGTCCCCCATTGACCACTGGCTGAGGGTGACCAATGTGCCAGCCTTGGAGTCATCCTGTCCTGCCAGTGGGTGGGAGCTCTCCGGGCTAGTGCTGGGGGGGCTGCTGATCCCTGATGTACCTGGGTGTTGGGGGCCCTGGAACTGGTGCTTTCTTGGGGGCAGCGAGGGGAGGGGATACATCAGCCTGCTCCCTGCCCTGGATCACGGCGCTCCCCACGAGGTGTGGGGCTACTATTGAACCCTTCATATGCAGTATGCAGGGCATCATAGTAGGGGGCGGTTCAGGCTCCATGCCCGGACCACTGGTTGTTGTCACAAATGGCCTTGTACCCCCTCTTAGGTTCCTTGGCCTTCGATCTGCACTGTGCCATGGTCCTGTGATGCCCTGCCACCTCCATTTCCCGCACTATCTCCCGGAACACATGTTTATTGTGCTGATTGAGCGCAAGCTCCAGTTGATGCTCCTGGGTCCCCCAGATGCAAATGAACTCCTGGGTTTCTCTGAACCCCCATTTCCCCCCTCTGTGGTAGGGCCATCTTACCCCATGGTCCCTCCTATTGCTCCTCCTCCTCCTCCTGCTCCTCCTCCTCCACCTGGGCTGTGCCTGACTCCTCTGGGGGCTCAGGCTCCCGGGCCCATTTTCCATGTCTGAAGGACTTAGGGGGGTTGGTTACTTGATATTCTGCCCCTGTCCCATGGCCCGCCCCCACCCCTCCTGCCGGCTGGCTGGCTCTCCCCCCTGGGTGCCCCTGTGCTTCCGGGTCCCCTCCCCTTCAGTCCCCTTACCTGTTACTGGGGTGCCTCCTCCCCAGGCCTGGTCCTTGTCCCCAGGGTGGCCCGTCCTGGCTGCTGCTGCTGCTGCTGCTGCTGCTGCTGCTGCTGCTGCTG
>QEPC01001081.1:1994062-2008840 GCA_003113815.1 Sphenodon punctatus | reverse complement strand
GCTTTGGAACTCCCTTCCGGAGGAAGCGCTCCTGGCCCCCAGCCTGTTAACATTCCAGCGGAGTTGTAAGACCTGGCTGTTTGCCCAGGCCTTTGGGAGGGAGGGTGGGTAGGGAAGGGCGTTTTTAGCTCCCCCACCTACTTTGGTTTATTGGTTCCTAGTCCTGTTTTATATTTATATTATTTATGAGAATTTTATTGATTTTATTGTATTTTATTGCATTTTAATGTTGGAAGCTGCCCCGAGCTGCATGGCAGGAGGGGTGGGGTACAAATTTATGAAAATAAATAAATAAATAAAAATAATGCACTTAATAAGCTAGCTGCATTTTGTGTGTCTTGTGTGTGTGATAGCAGCACCTCTGGACTGGTTGCACTGCATGCGTTCACAAGGCACAGGCGGTACCAGCAACAAGAAGCAATAGGCCCTGAAGGCCAGACTGGCTAAGCTCACCCCTTCCCCCAATAAGTCAGTGGACGCAGTCAGTCTCTCTGTGCCTGCCTCACTGCCCACTTGACTGCCCCTGCAGTGGAACCACTCCTGGGGAGTGGTGGTAGACATTCGGATGGGGAGGGGGTGGAAGCACTAGGAGGCCATTCTTCTCCATGGTTGCTCGGAGGGGTGGAGAATGGGAATCCTTCCTGTCCAGAGGAAGTTTTATGTAAATTTGTACATTTGCATAATTAGGTCGGGCCTAATTATGCAAATTAGGCCCCACACCAAGACTTCGCACATGGCCTCACAAGCCCTGGGGCCGGCCCTGCTTGGCCTACTGGGTCATCAAGGCAAACATGTGTCCAACCCTGTCCAAAGTGGTGAAGGGTCTCTTGTCCTGCCCACCAATGAGTGTCCCCAGTGAGTGGGTGTTCTCCATGTGTCACGGGGGTTGGGAGAAGAGAGGGGGAACCCTGAGGAAGAGGAAGGGGTTCCCCCGAGGAAGAGGAAGGACACACAAACACTCTTACCGCAGATGCACTCCAAGGGTGGGGGGGAACACAAGACACACTCACTCAATCCACGCTCTCTAGCAAGGAGTCAGGCAAGGTCAATTCACAAGACACACCAGGGGCCAGCCTCTCAGAAATGATTACCGGGGGCTGCTCCTGGCCCCGCTGGTATGTTATATAGCTCCAGCTCTGAAGAGAAATGGTGTCCTCAGGGTGGGGCCCCAACCTGCCGCTGAGTCTGACACTGTGCACGGCATGCTTTATGTCTGGGCAGGGCCCAAATTCTCCTGCAAGAGTGGGGAGGCCCTGCCCCCTGGCAGCAGACAGCGCTCCCCACTTTTCCTCATGCTGGGTCATTGCCTGGCAACAGTATGCAAACTGCCAGCTAGCGTCAGGGCGATGTGCATCCTGACAGTACCCCCCTGTCCAAGCCCCCCCTGACCAAGGTTCGAAGACCAGGTCGAGAGGGATGGTGGATGTGGAAGTTCCAAATAAGGAGGAGGGCGTGGATGTTCATAGCTGCTTCCCAGGACCATTCAGTGGGCCCATAATGCTTCCAGTCCACGAGATAGTAGAGCCGTGAACCAGAAATACGGGAGTCCAGTATGGCCCAAACCGCATACTCGGGCCCATCTGGGAGGAGGACAGGGGGGCTGGTGCGTCTCATTGGAGGGCATAGCTAGGGGTCTGTGCCTTCTTTAAAAGGGATACATGGAAAGAAGGGGGTATGCGCATGTGGGTTCGCAACCCCACCGTGTAGGTGATCTCGTTCAGTTTTCGGGTGATGGGAAATGGGCCCATATAGGCATCGTCAAGTTTAGCAGAGGGGCGTAAAGAGGGGTAGTTTCAACGCCGTACCCATACAAGATCACCTACCTGCAAAGAGGGTCCTGGGAGACAGCGTTTATCGGTGGCTACCTTATAATGGGTACGGGCCTCCAGTAAATGGCACTGGGCAGCGCACTGAGCTTTATGGATGATCTTCACCAAGGCCCCTGAAGCTGGTACTGACAAGAGGGGTGGATCTGGAAAACAAAGGGGAGGATGAAAACCTCTGTTCTACCTGTGTAGAACAGGTAAAAACATGTTCTACCTGTCTGTTTGCCTGAGGGTGGTACGCCGTAGTGGGCCGGAGTTTAACCTGTAGAAGGGAAAAAACCGCTTTCCAAAACTGACAGATGAATTGGGGACCTCAGTCCAACACTATCTCCCTTGGTAATCCATGTAAGTGCACCACATCCCGGAGAAGGAGACGTGCCATGGCCGAGTGGAGGGTACCCCTTTGCAAGGGATGAAATGTCCCATTTTTGTGAAGTAGTCAATGACAACTAAAATTGAGTCATGCCCAGTCAATCTAGGGAGCCCTACTATGAAATCTACAGCTATCTTCTGCCAGGGACCCTTGGGCTTGTCTGTGAGTTGTAGCAACCCTATAGGTAGAGTTCAAGGGGTCTTTGTCCGGGCACAGGTTGGGCATCCTTGAACGTATTGTTTAACATCATTACGGAAGGAGGGCCACCAAAAGGACCTTAAAATCATCAACAGGGACCATTGGCACCCTGGATGTCCTACGAGAGGAGAATCATGGTGTGCCCACATTAGCTGCAGTCTGAACTTGGGGGGCATAACCACCCTTCCTTTATAGAACGACAGCCAGTACCTTCGTTGGAAATCCAGATGTGGTTTTTCTTTCTGACTTACAGCTTGTAGCTTTTCCAGGGATGGGAGGGTAACGGCAACAGTTCGGGGATAGAGTATAGGTCCCTGGAGGTCTCCCTCTTTTTCCATTTGGGTGTAATACCGGGATAATGCGTCTGCCATTGTATTTTGGGAACCAGGCCGATACTGTAAAGAGAAACAAAAACATGCAAAAAACAAAGCCCATCTAGCATGCCTTGGATTATTGATATGGGCAGATTGGAGGTATGCTAGGTTCTTGTGTATACACAAGGATGGGGTGGGGACCCCCCCCTCCAGAAAATGTCTCCATGCCTCAAATGCTGATTTAATAGCTAACAGCTCCTTGTCCAAGATAGGGTAATTTCTCTCAGCGTGAGTCAATTGGCGAGAATAGAAGGCGCAAGGAAGACGATGTCCCAAATTCCCATGGACTTGGGTCAGTACTGCCCCAATGGCTACATCTGATGCATCAGCCTCTACAATAACGGGTAGAGAGATATCAGGGTGTTGCAAAAGAGGAGCGGACATAAAGGCTTGCTTCAGGTGAATAAAGGCGTTATGTTGGAGAGTCCCCCACTCAAAAGGTGCCCCCTTCCGTCGTAGACTAGTAAGGACCGCATAACGAGGAATGTATTGTCGGTAATAATTCACACTACCCAAAAACCTTTGCAAGGCTTTGACTGTTGTAGGGGCCTGCCAATGATTCATGGCCTCGAGTTTGCTTGGATCCATGTGCACACCCTTGGAAGAGATGATGAATCCCAGGAAGGGGACAGAGGAGGCATGGAAAACACATTTCTTGAGTTTGCAATATAATTTGTGGAGCAGCAGACACTCCAGGACAGTCCATACATGTTGTATGTGTTCCTCTGGGGATGAAGAAAAAATAAGAATATTATCAAGATATGCTATTACATATAAGTCGAGCAAGTCTCTCAGAATGTCATTGATGAAATGCTGAAAGGTGGCAGGAGCATTTACGAGGCTGTAGGGCATAACACAATATTCAAAATGCCCAAATCTCATGTGGAAGGCAGTTTTCCATTCATCCCCCTCCTTGATTCGTGACAGGTTATAAGCACCCCTCAGATCCAGCTTGGTGAAGATGGTTGCTCCTTGAAGCTTCCCAAGGAGTTCGGGGATAAGGGGAAGGGGATATCAATTTTTGACCGTAATTTGGTTCAATCAGCGGTAATCAATACATGTTCGAAGATCTCCCTCTTTCTTTGGGACAAAGAAGAGGGATGCCCCTGCAGGGGAGGTGGAGTGGCGGATGAAGTCTCTAGCTAGATTATCCTTAATATAAATTTAAAGGGTTTCAGTCTCCACCATCAACAGTCTCTCCCAACACATCAACATCAACACATCAACAGGGGACCTGAAGTAAGGGGAGAACCATAAATCATTTGGACCATTTCTACAGAGGTCCAGGTCTGCCGGGGAATCCCATTGTGGTTAGCAAAGGAAACATCCATAAAATTTCCCGATGCCCCAGAGTCCACTAGGGATCTAGCCACCAGGGACCGATGGGAGGACCACTGCAAGGTAAGTGGGATAAATGGCTGTGGGGGCGATGAAGGTTCCCTTTTTAATCCAAGGAGGGAAACACAACCAGTTACCGGGAGGTCCCCCCATTCTCCCAGCCCCCAGCATTTCCTGACCCGGTGGGACATGTAGGTTTGGAGGGGCAGTCCCTTGAAAAGTGGGCTGCCGCCCCGCAATAAAAACAGAGACGGAGTTGGCGGTGTCTCTCACGCTCCTCAGGGCTAAGGGGGCCCCGTAGTGCCCCTATCTGCATGGGCTTGGGACCCCCCTGTCCCGATGGGGCCAGGGTGGGGCCACAGTTCCATTCCCCTACTTTGATCACTTTGTTTCTCACACCTCCATTCAGTGAGCCTTTCATCAATCTATAGAGACAATGTGACCATTTCCTCTAAAGTGATTGTGGTAGTAGTAACACAAGCTAACTGATCTTTGATGTCGTCATTAAGGCCCTGGCAAAACAGGACTCGAAAGGCTGAGTCACTCCAATCTAGATCAAAAGCAAGCTTTCGGAATTGTGTTATATAATCCAGCAGAGGAGTTTTTCCCTGCCGTAAATGGAGGATGGTCTGTTCAGTGTCTCTGACCCTATGGGGTTGATGGAACAAAAAACGAAATTGTTTTATAAACCCCTTATAATTGCTCAACAGATCATCATCAGAAGCTAGGAGAGGGGTAGCTCAGTCCAGGGCTATCTCCCCGAGTAGTCCCACAATATAGGCCACCTTAGCCTGATCTGAGTCATACATAAGGGGTTGTGTTTGAAAGTTAAGATTACAGAGGGCTAAAAACCCCTGGCAGGCCTTCTTATCCACGTAGAACTTATCAGGGCGAGGAGCCTTAGGCTCCCTGGGGACTGGCACAACTGGTGCTGGGCTGGAGGGGGTGGGGCTGCCGCTCCCTTGGGAGCCCCCTCCTCCTCCTCCATAGGGGAAACAGGGTACCGATCCACTGATTCCTGTAGGGCCCTATACCTATCCCGAAGTTCTTTATTCTCTGCCTTTAAATCTTGAACCTCCATTGTAAGAGATTGCACCGTGAGCAACAGCTCTTGGATCTTTTGCTCTGAGGCCATAATGTTTAAAGGGATGGGGGGGGGGGAGTGCCAGTAATTCTGTCATGGGGGGTGGGAGAAGAGACGGGGAACCCTGAGGAAGAGGAAGGGGGGAGGGAGCAAGGAGAAGGAGGCAGCTTCCTCATTGAGAAGGAATATCTATCAGGGTATAACGGTTCCTCCGGGTCTTAGGTGGGCTTTCCCCCTGTTTCAGAGGGCAATCCGACTCATCATTGGGGAGGCAGAGAAAGCCAATTGCAACAATGGGGAAAAGACACAAAGGGGTTTCCCAGTCACTCGAGGGAATACACAGGGACCCGGGGCACTGTGGGAATAGGTGGTGAAGGAAGGAAGGGGAAGGTCCTGGGTAAGGGGAGGAAGGGGGGGGATACACAGGGAGAAGGAGGGGAATGGGGGATAGGACTTGTGCTCTGGGGAAAGAGCCTTTCGAGGGGAAAGAGAGGCAGAGATAGGATAAGAAGCGGAGGAATAGGGAACCCACACACCAAGACCTCACTTTGGATACTCACAGGGGACAATAACTAAGGCAAACAAGGTAGACACACAAACACTCTTACTGCAGATACACTCCAAAGTTGGTGGGGAACACAGGACACACTCACTCAATCCACGCTCTCTACCAAGGAGTCAGTCAAGGTCAATTCACAAGAGACATCAGCGGTCAGCCTCTCAGAAATTATTACCGGCGGCCGCTCCTGGCCTCGCCGGTATATTGTATAGCTCCAGCCCCAAAGAGAAATGGCATCCTCAGGGCAGGGCTCCAACCCGCCACTGAATCTGATGCTGCGCATGGCGTGCTTTGTGTCTGGGTGGGGCCCAAATTCTCCCGCAAGCGTGGGGAGACCCCACCCCCTGGCAGCAACGTTTACAGCGCTCCGTGCTTTTCCTCACGCCAGGCCATTGCCTGGCAACAGTAAGCAAGCCACCAGCTAGTGTCAGGACGGTGTGTGCCCTGACACCATGGCTGGGGACATTTGCTCATCGCACTGCCTGAGACTGGTGGCCAAGTTGGTGGAGCAGTTGCTTTTTATTAAGGTGAACCTACTGCTTCTGGGATTCTCCGAGCTGCCCCTGGACATGAATTGATGGTGCAGTGGTACATGCCATCTCATGCCAGGGGCAGTCTTGGGATGGGGATCCTCCTCAATCTGGGCTGCTGCTGCTGAGGTGCTGTCCCTCCCTCCCAAAGCCCGTTGCCCGCCCTGCCTCTCTTGCTCTCTGACTAGATGGCCTCAGATGGCCTATCTAACTGACCTCATGATGCAGGGTGGCATTGGGAAGCTGTAAGCCTGCCTGCCGGCCTCTAGCTAGATGATCTCAGCCTACCTGTCTGACTGGCTCTCTCTCACTCGCTGCACAGTCTTCACCCTGCCAAGGTCCTGACTGCTTCTCATGACACACTTCCTGTCTGCCCATCCTGGTTGCCAATATCAAAACCTGCCTCAGTCTGCCTTCCCATGCTCATGCCATGCTGCCTGTCTCCCCGACTACCCAGGTGGCCAAGATCAAAGCCTGCCTCAGTCTGCCTTCCCATGCTCATGCCATGCTGCCTGTCTGCCCTCCCATCCAGGTGGCCAAGAACAAAACCTGCCTCAGTCTGCCTTCCCATGCTCATGCCACACTGTCTTTATGCCCGCCCACTCACCCAGGTGTCAAGGTCAAAGCCTGCCTCAGTCTGCCTTCCCATGCTCATGCCATGCTGCCTGTCTCCCCGACTACCCAGGTGGCCAAGATCAAAGCCTGCCTCAGTCTGCCTTCCCATGCTCATGCCATGGTGCCTGTCTGCCCGCCATGTGGGCCCAGCCTGCCTACCTCTCATGCCAAGGTGCCTGTCTGCCTGCCCTGGAAACCCTGGGTGATCTGCCCAACTGGCCTGATAATCTCACTGCTGCTATCTGCTGGTCCATGGGTTCTCTGTCCTGACAAATCCAAATGTGCCCACGCAATCCTTCTGCTACCATCTGCTGCTGTACGGGAGCTCTTCCCTGGCAAATCCTACCATCCTGGCTCCATGGGTGCTGCGCACAGGCAAATCCTGCTGCTGCCATCTCTGATGTTCCATGGGTTATGTGCCCGGTCAATCCAATATCTGCTGCTGCTGCCAATGCTGTCTCTGCTGTCTGGGCCACAGGTTCTGTGCCCCGGCAATCCAATGTCTGCTTCTGCTGCCAATGCCACCTGATTCCCTGCTGTCTGTGCCATGGGTTCTGCTACTTGGCAATCAAATATCTGCTTCTGCTGCCAATGCTGCCTCTGCTGCTTGTACCATGGGTTCTGCTATCAGGCAATACAGTGTCTGCTGCTGCTGCCAATGCTGTCTCTGCTGTCTGTACCATGGGTTCTGTGCCCCGGGAACACAATGTCTGCTTCTGATGCCTCTGCTGTGCCATGGGGTCTGTGAGCTGGCAACCCAATGTCTGCTACTGGGTGGCCACATAATTCACCACTGGGCAAGGCTTGACTAATTGGCAGAATAGCTTGTTCAGATCCACAGAGTAGGATGCAAGCCTGCAACGCCTGTCCAAGTAGGGGTGCCATCCACTGAGCCCTGACCCGGCCTCTGCTGCTGCTCCACCAATGCAAGCCAGCTTGAAATGCCTGGCTGAGCAGGGGTGCCAGCCACTGAGTTCTGCGCAGGCCTCTGCCACTGCTCTGCCGATGCCAGCCAGCCTGCAATGCCCGGCCGAGCAGGGGTGACAGTTGCCAAGCCCTGGTCGGGCCTCTGCTGCTACACCACCAATGCCAGCCAGCCTGCAATGCCTGGCCAAGTAGGGGTGCCAGCCACCGAGGCCTGACTGGGTCTCTGCTGCTGTTCTGCTGATGCCAGGCAGTCTGAAACACCCAGCTGAGCAGGGGTGCCAACCACTGAGCCCTGGATGGGCCTCTGCCACTGCTTCACTGATGCCAGCCAGCTTGCAACACCCGGCCAAGTAGGGGTGCCAGCCACACCAACCCCAGGACCCACAGTCAGGTTTCTGGGGCCTACGTTCCAGGCAGGCAGGACTGTCATTCCACTTTATTGTCTGCAAGTGTCCCACACAGAGGCCAGCCAGCCTGCAACACCTGGCTGAACAGGGGTGCCAACCACCAAACCCTGGCCAGGTCTCTGCAGCTGCTCCACTGATGTCAGCCTGCCTGCAACACCCAGCCAAACAGGGTTCTCAGCCATGAGCCCTAGCTGGGCCTCTTCTCCACTGATGCCTGGCTGGCAGCCTGCAACGCCTGGCCAAGCAGGGGTGCTAGCCATTCCAGTCCCAGGACCTAACATCAGAGTTCTGGGGCTGTCATTCCACATCACCTAGAAGCTGCCACTCTAGTTCCACAGTCAGGGTTCTGTGTCCATTGTTCTGCTCACGGGGATCTGTCATTCCACTTCATCTAGATGCTGCCACTTTAGTCCCAGGATACACCGTCAGGGTTCTGGGGCTGTCATTCCAATCATGAGGATCCATCATTCCACTTCATCTAGAAGCTGCCACTCTAGACCCAGGACCCACCATCAGGGTTCTGGGGCCGTCATTCCACTCACGGGGAGCCGTCATTCCACTGCATCAAGAAGCAGCCACTCCAGTGCCAGGACCCAACATCAGGGTTCTTGGGCCTATGTTACAGGCATGGGGGGATGTCCATCCACATAATCTAGAGGCTGCCACTCTAGTTCCAGGACCCACCATCAGGGTTCTAGGGCCATCATTCCGATCATAGGGATCCATCATTCCACTTCATCTAGATGCTTCCACTCTAGTTCCAGGACCCACCGTCAGGATTCTGGGGCCATCATTCCAATCATGGGGAGCCATCATTCCACTTCATCTAGAAGCTGCCACTCTGGTCCCAGGACCTACTGTCAGGGTTCTGTGGCTGCCATTCTACTCATGGGGAGCCATCATTCCACCTCATCAGGAAGCAATCACTCTAGCCCCAAGACCCACAATCAGGGTTCTGGAGCCTACATTACAGGCACGGGGGTGGGGGGGGTGGGGCTGTCCATCCACTTCATCGAGAAGCTGTCATCTAGTCCCAGGACCCACTGTGAGGGTTCTGAGGCCATCATTCCGCTCATGGGGAGCCATCATTCCACCACATCAAGAAGCAGTCACTACAACCCACAACCCACAACCCACCATCAGGGTTCTGGGGCCTACAGTCCAGGCACAGGGGGCTGTCCATCCTGGGGCATATGTAACAGGTAGGAATGTGCGAACAGAATGCAGTTTAGATATTTGGACGTTCTGTCATTTGGTTCGAAGCCCAAGTTTGGGTTTGGTTATTCGGTTCAGCGGAGTTCAGTTCAGCTGAACTTGGCTGAACATTCAAAAATAGCACTATTGATACCGATACAGAAGTTGAATATTTTTTCGGTATCGGTATCATTTGGCCCTGAAACAACCCCTGGTCTTCACCCCTGGTGCCAAGAAGTCTGTTCCTCAGCTGCCTCCCCCTTCCAGTCACGTTTTTCCCTCATGAAGTCATGTTTTTCCCACCCCTGAACTCATCCAAATTCACCCGAACATGACAAAACTGTTCAGCCTTTTTCAAGTTCAGTTTGGACATTCTGTTCAGATGTCCAAACAGACAGGGTTTGGTCCAAACTCTGAACATCTGAACTACGTTCGCATATCCATAGTTACAGGCATGGGGGGCTGTCCATCCACTTCATCAAGAAGCTGCCACTCTAGTTCCAGGACCCACCATCAGGGTTCTAGGGTGGTCATTCTGATCATGGGGAGCCATCATTCCACTTCATCTAGAAGCAGCAACTCCAGACCCATGACCCACCATCAGGGTTCTGGGACCTAAGTTACAGACATGGGGGTGGAGGGGGCTGTCCATCCACTTCATTGAGAAGCTGCCACTCTAGTCCCAGGACCCACCATCAGACTTCTGAGGCCTATGTTACAGGCATGGGGGACTGTCCATCCACTTCATCTAGAAGCTGCCACTCTAGTCCCAGGACCCACCGCCAGGGTTCTGGGGCTGTCATGCTGCTCATGGGGAACTGTGATTCCACCACATCTAGAAGCAGCCACTCAAGTCCTAGGACCCACCATCAGGTTTCTGTGGCTTACGCTACAGGCATGGGGGGATATCCATCCACTTCATCTAGAAGCTGGCACTCTAGTCCCAGGACCCACCGCCAGGGTTCTCGGGCCGTCATTCCGCTCATTGAGAGCAATCATTCCACTGCATATAGAAGCAGCCACGCCAGCCCCATAACTTTGGAACCCTGTGCAACAGACTGGGGGATGGTCCATGCCATTTAACAGCTGGGGCAGGTTGTCGGCGTCTCCCCTCCCAGGAAGGGGGTGGGGCTGGAGGAGGCCGGCTTCTGGGTCGTCCCCTCAAGTGCAGGGAGCAGCCGGAAGCTGTGCCAAAGGGGCACGTCCTTCAGCTGGGTCTGGCACCTGGGACCAGCAGACGGAGCTGGTGTAATCAGTATTTGGAGGGAGTGGGAGGGATATGTGTATATTTCCCATGAGAGAACTCTCCCTCCTGGTGAGAGCAGGAGGGTTGAGAGTGGGCCTCCCCCTGGTGGCAGCAGGGTGGGGGTAAGGAAGTAGTTAAGGCAGAACATCTGGTATTATCTGTGAGTATATATGAGAGGACTGCTAGAATGATGGATGATGCATTTGTTATTGTTTTGGGAGAGGGTAGTATTATATTGTATAATTATATAAGGGTTGTTACTTTGGGGGCTGTTGTTGCTGTAATTATAATGATGTTTATGATGATGTCTTATGCTTATTATGTGCTCTTATGTATTATACTGTTTGTGAGTCACCTCAAGCCATTTTTGAAATGGGAGAGTGCGGGATATAAATTAAAAGTGAAATGAAAAAATGAAATAACCCACCATCAGGGTTCTGGGGCTTATGTTATTGGCACGGGGGGCTGTTCATCCCCATTATCTAGAAGCTGCCACTCTAGTCCCAGGACCCAACATCAAGGTTCTGGGGCCATTATTCCCTTACGGGGAGCCGTCATTCCACAACATCAAGAAGCAGCCACTACAACCCCACAACCCAGCATCAGGGTTCTGGGGCCTACATTCCAGGCATGGGGGGCTGTCCATCCACATCATCTAGAAACTGCCACTCTAATCCCAGAACCTACTGTCAGGGTTCTGGGTCTGTAATTGCGCTCACGGGGAGCTGTCATTCCACTTAATCTAGATGCTGTCACTCTAGTCCCAGGACCCACCATCAGGGTTCTGGGGACATCATTCCAATCACGGGAGCCATCATTCCACTTCATCAAGAAGCTGCCACTCTAGTCCCGGGACCCACCATCAGGACTCTGGGGACATAATTCCAATCACAGGGAGCCATCATTCCACCACATCAAGAAACAGCCAGCCACTCCAGCTCTAGGACCCACCATCAGTGTTCTGGGGCCTATGTTACAGGCAGGGATGGCTGTCCATCCATGTCGTCGAGAGCTGGGGTGGGTGGGGGCAGCTGCCAAGTCCATTGGCAGCTGCAGGACATAGAGGGAGTCATGGCTTTCAACTGGAAGCCACACGCATGTTGGGGGAAATGAATGCGCTCGATAAACAGTCCTTCTCGGTGGTCGGGGATATGGGGTTTAGGCCAAAGAGCAAGGGTACGGCAAAGACACTCTTTTCCTGTCCCCAAGGGGACAGACCAGGCTGCTGAGGGAAAAAAAGAGCTAAACGGATTTGTGGTGGATAGAAATATACTACTCTGGCCAAGCCAAAAGAATGGCTGGTCAGAATGTAAACAGTACAAAAGTGACATATACAAAAATATGATAAATGTTAATGCATGTATACAAAGAAAGAAAGAAAGAACATACATGAACCTGGAGGCCAATGATGCAGATAATGGTCTCTTCAAAGCAAATTGCCTCTGAAAGTCACAAACTGCAGGCAACAAATAGCAATGTGGCTGATGGTACAAACATGAATGTAATAAACATTGGCATACAGGCCATATTTTATTCAGTTCATGATGATACACACATAAATGTAATAAACATATGCATTCAGTCCATGTTATGTTCAGTTCATAAGTGTTCAGTTCAGATGAGTTTTGGGGATCCTGCCCCTTCCTCAGTGAACACTCTAATGGATCAAATTCTTATCCAAAGGTATGAATACAAATGCAAAGGCACAGGCACTCTGCCCTTATCTCATATACATGGTGTGGACTGGACCTGGAAACTTCCCCTTGAAAAGGGAGAATGGCTGACAGCTCTAGTGATCTGTTGCTGCCTGTGGAATCAAAGTACGGGGTAAGGACAAGGAACACTCTGCTGGAATACTTCCACATAGGCTCCAGCAAACTCATACCTCAATTAAAGGTAATGTCTGGCAGCTGTACCCACAATGGTACCTACTTTTGCTGACTAAAGATGATCGCTATTGCTAGCACTCCGCCCCTTATTCCATAGAAAAATTCTCAGGCAACTTGAGGGATCTAGATGTGTGCTGCACACAAAAAGTAAGAAAGAAAAGAATTATCTGAGGGAACTTGTCTATAACATATAGGCAGCATGATACAGCCTCCTCTTAAATCAACAGGGAAATCCCCTCAAACGTATAAAAAAATTAGTTGACAACTCACCACCAGACAAAAATAAAAATAAACTGCCAATGCTCTGTAGCTCCCATGTACTTGAAAACCAGGTCCAGATAATCAAAGCCACAATCCTTCTTGACTCGCCGAAGCCTGTATGAGATGAATCTACCTTTTCTTGTACATGAAGGAAAAGGGAAAACATCTTCCTGTGCTGATCTGCAAAGCATGTTTCAGATCTGCCACAGCTGTGAGCGTACTCCCAGCGTGAACTATACTAAGGAATCATGCAAACACAGCGCAGGCAATGCTGCAGACCCAATCAGAGGGTGGAAGTGTCTTAAACCAGACACCATGATGAATGAGCTAAAGATAAACTGACCAATTATTGCTATCATTGAGACCGCGTGGCTATAAAGTCCCCAGCCTAAAGATCCAATAGACCTCCCTTCTTTTTAAGAGTATGTGGTTCTAGGCTTCACCTGGTACTGACTCTATACACAGGAACCTCAAATCCTCACCTTTGTGTTCAAAATCCAAAAAGTGGGAGACTAATGGTTCTTTCAGGACTTTTCTTCTAATGTTCCCATAGTGTTCTTGGATTCTAGTCCTGACTAGGGCTGATGCGGCAGCAGCTGTTACTGCACCGCAATTCCATTCCTAAACCTCGGCATCCTATGTTGCGCCTCGCAGAATTCCGCCCGGTACTCCGCGATTCTGCGATTCTTCTGCTACAAGAATCCGCAGATGCGGCATGTATTTGTTTCACCGATTTGCTGATCGTTACCGTTGTCGTATAAAATCATCGATCTTTTCCTGCGTTCCGCCAATTTAATATATGAGACACAGTCATGAGCGTTTCTCGCAGTTCCGCGAAGGGAGTATGACTGTATTGTAATGTATGCAGCCGCTGCTGCACTGTGCTATCATGCTGTCACGCTGACTGCTGGTGCTGTGTGTGTATGTCTCTCTCTGTCCCGCAGTAACTGCTCATTCTTCTCAATACATGCATGCATGGACAACATGTTCTGGTTGGGACAAGGAACGGTGTTTTTATTATATGGCAAATTGATCTTTTATGTTAACGTAAATTGATCTCCAAAGTAAAGTTTTTTGACCAAAACTCATGTTGGGATTATAAAGTGACCTGTGTATTGACTGACCGAGTCATTTTTTACATCATAGGACCGGCTCTGACAGTTGAAGGAATGAAGTGTGATACTGTGTGAACAAGTCCTTGCAGAAGAGTTTCTTCCAATCCTCATTCCGCAATTCCTTAGTCTAGAAGAAGTGCACTGAGCAGCAGAACTCTGTTGGCATAGTGGTTAATGTCCCGGCTTACCATACAGTTTGTAGCTGTCATTTACCTCATTCCAATCCCCACTATTACATGTAACTTTTTTTTTTTTACTGTTACATTAGTGTTATTGTTTGTTTTGGTAATAATATAATTATTGCTGTGTTTTGCTGACATACTTTGTAATATAAATAATTTTAAAATGTTTATTTATTACATCAACCCAAGACTAACTGATTAGCGCAGCCGAGCCAGGAGGCGTGATGTGGGTGCTATTATGCCCCGCTCCCTAGCGCCGCCGGCATTATGCTCACTTGCAGTCACCAACCGTCGTCGCCGCTGCCGTCACTGACTGCCCTGCCCCCACCTGTCCTTACGTGACCACCTTCCCTCCCCCGGACACTAGACAAGTTCTGTAGAGTCTGAGACATGCTTGTGGGCGGCAACCAGCAACAACCAGGGAGACGTGTGTGTGTGTGGTGCTTTTAGCATTTTAATCTTCTACTTTATCAGAGCCTTTGTATTGTGTCGTTAACAAAGGACAGTGAAATAATGCCTTAAGAGAGAGTGATTGATTTAGACAGGTCCCACTCACTTCCCAGTGTAAACAATCAAAGATGCACAAGAATGAGGGGAACACACAGGGAAAGACAGATACACATGTATTCCCATTTGACATATGTGGAACTGAGACTGAGA
>QEPC01001081.1:1971245-1986131 GCA_003113815.1 Sphenodon punctatus | reverse complement strand
CCCAGGCAGGGAGTGGCCCAGCTGCATTGTATGTTATCTTAACAACACATCTCTGACTTTGAGAGAGCATAGCCGGCTACCCCTAGTTTAGCTGGAATCCAAAGACCAGTTTTGTTACCAAAACATCTTCGCAAGGGGCAACTATAAGCCCCTTGTATCTTCCTCTGTTTTGGGAAGAGACTTATATGTCCAACAAAGAAGTTTGATACCTTGTGTCGGTCATCTGAAAAAGGCTGGCCGGGGGGGGGGAGTAGGATGCCCCCACTTCAAAAAGCCAGTTATTAGGAGGGAGGGGAGTTGAGTGAACTGAAGTTGAATGTTATCGTGAAGTCTCTGAGTACCCCACCCCCACCTTAAGCAGTAGGAGGAAACTGTTTGTTCATTACTAGTAGCTAGCCTCTGACTAGCTACTGCTAGCCAAACGTACCCTCCCCCACCTTCAGGACAATCCTGAGCTGAGTGAATGACTCCCAGACACATAATACTCAGCATGCCACTAGACAACCGTACCCTCCCACCCAGCCAAGAGCGTTTTACAAACAACTTGAATTTGAACTTGCCACCCAAGTTAACTGGCTGGCTGACTAATAAATGTGGCCAGTGCCAGCCAGTTTTTAGGAGGGGGGGAGTTGAGTGGACTGAAGTTGAATGTTATCGTGAAATCTCTGAGTACCCCGCCCCCACCTCAAACAGTAGGAGGAAACTTTTTGTTCACTACTAGTAGCTAGCAGCTGGCTAGCTACTGCTAGCCAAGCATCCCCTCCCCCACCTTCAGGGCACTCAACCTAAAAAGGCCGTCCCAGGCAGGGAGTAGCCCAGCTGCATTGTATGTTATCTTAACAACACATCTCTGACTTTGAGAGAGTATAGCCGGCTACCCCTAGTTTAGCTGGACTCCAAAGACCAGTTTTGTTACTAAAACATCTTCGCAAGGGGAAACTATAAGCCCCTTGTGTCTTCCTCTGTTTTGAGAAGAGACTTATATGTCCAACAAAGAAGTTTGATACCTTGTGTCAGTCAGCCAAAAAAGGCTGGCCTGGGGGGGGGGGAGTAGGCTGCCCCCACCTCAAACAGCCAGTTATTAGGAGGGACTGAAATTGAATGTTATCGTGAAGTCTCTGAGTACCCCGCTCCCACCTCAAACAGTAGGAGGAAACTGTTTGTTCACTAGTAGCTAGCCGCTGACTAGCTACTGCTAGCCAAACGTACCCTCCCCCACCTTCCTCTCTCAGCCCCCCAAAGGGAGTAAGGATTGAGAACTGCTACTGCTCTTCTATGATGATCTAATGTGTCATTAAAAGCATCTTAATAAACGCTTTTAATGGGGGGGGGAGTAGCCCAGCTGCAGAAGTCATGCCCTGCCTGTAGCGGCAGTCACCAATCATGGGCGATGGGTTAATGGTTAAGTTTTCCTCCTTTGGCAACCATGACCTGCATGTAATTGCATTCAAATCCTGTTGTTGCATTTAAAAAAAACAACAACTGTAAAAGCATTGTACAGTCACAAGATGTATTTCTATGGCTATTATTATTATTATTAACAAATTATTATTATTATTAGCAAACATTTATATAGCGCCAGCAGTGTACCTGGCACTTTACAAAGTAATAAAATAGACATGGTCCCTACCACTAGGGCTTACAATCTGAGAGACAGGAGCTGGGGGAGAGACTTAGGAAGGGGAACAGAGGGAGAGACAAGGGGTCTAACATTCATGAAGTTGTGAGGTCTCAAGTGCACGTACTTGGCTTGGTTACGATGAGAATGACAGCAGACAGGTCCATGTTGCAAGGATAAGGGTAAACAGACCGTAGGTATAGGAAATAGTGGCTCAGCAGGATAAAGAGTCAGACAGAGCAGAGCGAAAGAGGTGAGTTTTAAGGAGAGATTTGAAGGTATGAAGGGAGGGGGCAAGGCGGATGTGGACAGGGAGGGAGTTCCAGGCATGGGGGGCAGCAAGTGAGAAGGGACGAAGGCGCTTAGGGGAGCAGGGAAGGCGTGGAAGGGTGAGAGAAGGGACAGAGGAGGAGCGAAGTGCACGGGCTGGAGTATGGAGGGCGATAAGTGCAGAGAGGTAGGGGGGAGCAAGGTTGTGAAGAGCTTTATAGGTGAAGACTAGGAGCTTGTGCAGGATTCGTTCAGGAAGGGGAAGCCAGTGAAGCGAAGAGAGGAGGGGCTGCACATGGTCGAAGCGACTGGCGAGGTAGATGACCCTGGCAGCAGAGTTTTGGACAGAGATGAGGGGAGAAAGGTGAGACCGGGGAAGGCCAGTGAGAAGGAGGTTACAGTAATCGAGGCGAGAGATGACCAGAGCATGAACAAGAGTTTTGGCAGACGAGACAGAGAGAAAAGGGCGAATCTTAGCAATGTTATGGAGGGAGAAGCGACAGGATTTAGCAACAGAGTCAATGTAGGGTTTAAAAGAAAGGGGTGAGTCAAAGATGAAGCCTAGGCTATGGGCTTGGGGGACAGGCAGGATGGGGACTCCATCAATAATTATTGACAGTGAGGAAGGAGAAGAAGGATGAGGGGGGAAGATAAGGAGTTCAGTTTTAGCCATGTTGAGTTTGAGTTGACTGTATAAGACAATTATAGTCACCAAGTTAAGGTGTTTCATTGCACAAAATACTGATAATAGTTGTGCTTTAGCTGACGTGTGTGAGAGCGCCCATGGCTCCGCCCAAGATTTGCCATGCCATTGCTCATAGTCCCAGCAGAGAGTCTATGCAGCTTGTGAAGTGAAGTCTCCGATTGCCCTGCCCCCACCCACCCGCTAGTTAGCTAGCCACTGTACTGTAGCCAGCCAACCTTCCCCTACCCACTCCCTCTCCTGCCAAGCCTGTTTTACAACTTGTAAAAGCCATCCCAGTCCATTGTGCTGCAGTAAGTCTAGGGAGCCCCCGTCCTTTTTCCCACAGCCACCCCATCCTGTGGGCTGCTGTGACTCCAAATAAATTAATAAATTAAAATTAATTTGCATCTAATTAATTTTTTAAAAATGATTATTTTCAAAGTGTTTTCCAGTCCACTTCAATAAAGGTAAGGAGTGTAAGCAGTCACATGAAGCCCAGTAGGACTCAGGGGACTGTGCTGTGCTGTGCTGTGACTGCAAATGTCAGATGAGCTAACTGCATTAACTCGTGTTTGGTTTGGGACAGAGCTTCTGTAGCATAGCATAGAAGCATAACCTCTGTAGCATAACCTCCTATAGCATAGCGGTTTAGGTTCCCTACTGCAATCCTCAATTTTTGGTTCTGGCGGTTCTAATCTGCAGTGGCCCATTTTACTTTTATAAACAAATGTTTTATGTTGCACAGTAAGATAAAATGATATTACTGCATCCTATCCTATTTCAATTTCTATTTTACTTTATCAGACCTCTGTGCAGCAGCTAACTCTCACATTATCGAGGTGTGTGCTTACTCTGTCTCCTGCCTCTGTTGGATTGCTATCAAATGTGCTGGTGTCTGGCAACCGACAACAGACAGGGAGAGGGGGTGTGTGTAGAGAGGGGGTGAGTGTGCACCCCCCTGCGGCTTTACGTTGTTAGCTTTGGAACTTAAGTTGAAGTTGTCAAACTTCAAACTTTAAATTACCCTTCCCCCCCTTTCCACACACAACTACAAAGTTGCTAAGTTAACTTTAAACAAGAATGAAAACTATTGGTGTCTAATGATTGTAATGATGTGCCCTACTCCAGACTGGCGCTGCCCGTGCATGCCCCGAGAGCGACTGTGATCCGCCTCCCTATTGAATCTCTCTCTAGTCTCTACCTGGACGGACGGACACACCCCACCCCGGCCGCACGGGTCATTTACTTAGCAACTGACGCACACCCATAAGAACTGTCCTTCCCTGTGACTGACAGCTGACAGCCACAGGCATTTAACACAGGGAGGCGGGCTTTATTTCACGTTGCCCATATGCTGCGTGTTTTCATGTCAAATCCATCTCAATTCAAAGCTTCCAAAAATGACTTTCCAGGGGTTTGCTGGACTTCTGGATGGGCTGATCAGAATTGGTAAGTAAAATGTTATTGTTTTTTAATGGGAACACTCATTCTATTCTTGACATTAGTGGGGCTACATTGACATTAGTGGGGCTACTGTCATTAATAGTGCATTGATATGTTTTATTTTACAGTCACATTACAGGTGAAATCATAGTTGATATTGCCTCAGAAATATGGGCAACCATTTAGAATACCGCTGATGCGGTAGAGAACCTGGTGGCCCGACAGGAGAAACTTGGTAAGTATTTCTCAAAGCTCCATTATTAGTTACTATTACCCTGGGAGTATTGATCACATAAAATAAATACCATTTGCTGCTGTTTAAGAATGCATACACTAACTGAAATCCATTTTTACTTAAGAACAGCTGAGTGCCTTAAGGGAGGACACCGCAGA
This sequence comes from Sphenodon punctatus, assembly GCA_003113815.1. Classification (NCBI taxonomy): domain Eukaryota; kingdom Metazoa; phylum Chordata; class Lepidosauria; order Sphenodontia; family Sphenodontidae; genus Sphenodon; species Sphenodon punctatus. The sequence goes on along the minus strand of QEPC01001081.1, from coordinate 1,981,722 downwards.
GGTAAAAAATATGCTGGGGGTACTCCTGGAAGAGGTGTGGAGCAAGCATTGAGCTGCAAAATGTAAATAATGAAAAATTCAGCTAAATGTAAATAGTTTAAATAATGTATATATTTTTAAATGTTTTTTAATATTTTTATATTAAAAATGTTGTTCGTTACTTTTGTTCCTTTGCCCTCATTATTTTTGTGCCTGTCCTGTTGCTGAAAGCACACACCAGTGAAGTGACCAAAGATCACAAGTAATACAACTACCTAATTGTACTATTTCACTACCCATGTGAAAAATAAAAAAAGGTGGTTGGCCATGAAAATTAGTTGAGTTTAGTGTCACCTCCCGTACATGACCTTTTTGTGAGAGTAAATACATATTTCCTTATTTTTTTTTCCAGCAACACTCATGATTTTATAAACTATAATATATTCTATCATTTTATTAACATTCCTCCCCTCAGATGTGTGCCTCAATCTCTTCCAAAATGCAAGGAGTCCAAACAAAATGAGTTTTAATTGAAAACTATATGGATGCCTACTTTTTTAAGTGTAGCAGTACAAGGTACAGAATGCACTGTTATCACAGCTGCATTATGATTGTATTACCTTTGCCCTGGGCCTTTGCCAGTCCATCCTACCCTACCCACCCAGTCACCCTCCACAACCACACCCACCACCCACATCTGTGTTCAGATTTATTTTATTAATAGATACCATGTGTCCAGTGTATGTTCAATGATTAAAAGATGATAAAGCAAATTTATGAATGAAGGTCAAATTATTTTTATTCAATGTAGTAATTAATGTAATACAGGTGGGTAGCTGTAGCACCGGCAATCAATTTGTTTTGAAAACCACTGTGTTTTATTCTCCAGATGAAGGCAAACCCCAGAATTCACATCTTATAAAAAACCCACTACTGGTTTGTGGGCGAAAAATTTGATTGTGCTGGGAAAATTCCTTCATGACTCCATATTAAAATGACAATCGGATCAGTACTTGATCCCAGAAGAATAGTCAGTGGCTACAAATCGACTGTCTAGCTGTTCTGTGTTCATTTCATTAATTTATCCATGTTCCTGAAAAACAGGCTTTAAAAAAGAACAATTATTAGACACATTGTATAAATGTATGGTAGTTGTATGTGTACAATTATGTGTACACATCATCCATGAAAAAAACCACACGTTGCATACGCCAAAAAAACTGCACAAATCACTAAGACAATGCATTTCTATGCTATGTATGCACATGCCCCCCACCCCTTGAGTCCAAGTCCAGTTTGCCTATGTGTCATTCCGTTGAGGTCATGACCGCACAGCATGCAAACTGCACAGCCTCCAAGTATAGGTCCATGTATGGAAAGTAATGCATTTGTTAGATTTCAAACTTGCGCTCCACCGCAAGTTGCCATATGTGCCAACCACAGATTATTATAATAGGGACAGACTGTCTGGCAGAACCTGGCCCTTTAAGGGAGTAACACCAGCTGAGAGGGACTAGGCACACCTACTGACAGAGGGCCATGTCATGACAGGTTTTAAAGCAAAGTTCAGGAACAGTCCTACATAGAAGATAGTGACTCATTTCTGCCTAAGTGTGCAATCCTAAAGCCTGAGGGCCTGAGTAGGGCTGGCTGGCTGTACTTGGGCATCGTCAGTCCATCTTCATAAGTAAAAGGAGGTTAGGAGCTCAGTTAGAGAGGGAGAGAGAAGAATGGCAGTGGCTAGAAATCGACTGGCTAGCTGTTGCGTGTTCCCGTCATGAATGTATCCATGTTCCTGAAAAACAACATTTAAAAAAAGACAATTATTAGTCATGCTTATTGTTGTTCAGTATGCATTTTTGATTTTTAATCTGGAATTTGCTGTAACACTTTCTATAAGGATCATGATGTGCTGCACGCCACAGTTACGTTAGATATGTATCCCTATTTTAAAAACAAAAAACATACTCACCCTAATGTTTGGTTTCTTCACTTCTCTTCAATTCTTATCTTGTGGTAGTGTAGTAGTACCTTCAATTCCCATACCAAAGCATATGACTAATGTTCACTGCCAGATTTACACCATGTGTTCCCTTATGGCAATTTGCATATGAGTCATTCCCTGGAGGCCATGACTGCACAGTTTCCATGCCTTGGGAACCAACAAACAGAAATGGAAAAAGGAAAAAAGAAAAAGAGGCAAAACCTAGCAGGAGTGTAACAAACCATACTTATTGTATAACACAGTCTGCAGTGCTATTTCAAAATGGCCTGCACCATGCCATGCTACTCCAAGTTCCAGTTTGCTTGTGAGTCATTCTGTGGAGGCCATGACTGCACAACATCCTTGCGACCATGCAGTGTTTTTGTGAAATGGCCTTCAGTGCACCACACCATGCTACTCCAAGTTCCTATTTGCTTGTGAGTCATTCCGTGTAGGCCATGACTGCGCAAAGCAGAACACAAAAAGAGTTACTGCATTAGTGCTCTTGTATTCCTTCAGAAATTTCGTCTCCTTCATCATAACCTTTTCTCTGACGATTGATTGCCTCTCTGGTGCACTTCATTATATCCTCATCTGTTGTTGCTCCAATTAAATCCTTTGTAATCTTGGGAAGGAATTCCCTGTTCATTTTTATTAATGCTAGGCACTCCAGATTGAGACTGCTAAGACTAGTTCTTTTATTTCCCAAAATTGCGCCCGCACAACTAAATAAACGTTCAGAGGGGACACTGCTTGGAGGACAGCCAAGGAGTGTTATTGCCAAATTGTATAGTGCTGGCCAAGTGCCACTTTTGTCAGCCCAATAAATGAGTTGATCACTATTCATGCCATCCACAGGGGCAGACGACACGTACTGGTCATACATGTATTTGGCTACAGATAATGAGTTTGGACGGTGCACCTTATCAACTCTTCTTTTACTTTTATTTTGATTCGGTACCATAAGTCCATACTTCTGAATAGTTGCCCAGACAGAAGATGCATCATGCTGTACGGTGTGATCTTCTGAACTGCTGTCTGTATCATTCTCCTGTGCATCGTCATCACTCTCTTCGCAAACCCCTTCAATCATGTGCATGGCAATGTCATGGCGTGCAGCTGCAGCAGCTTCTTCACCACCCAAGACCATCGGAATTTTCTTTAAACATGGATCCAGAGCAGTTGCCATATGGTACATCTCTCTACCAATCTTCCGAAACTGGGTGCTGTTGGAGATCATGTTCTGTAAGGAAATTCCAAGACTTTCAGCCCTCTGTCCATCATCCTGTAGTGCTAGAGAGTTGGTGATGTCTTCGACTTGTGTCCACAATAATACGAACGAGGCCAAGCTCTGGCTGAGTGTTGCATTGGCCCTGCTCACAAACTCCATCATGAGTTGAAAGGGTGCCAGCAGAGAGAGGAGTGCTTCTATTGTATCCCAGTGTGTAATATTTAGCTGCATAGCGGGGGCATCTTTTACAGACTTTGAGGTCACAGCAAAGAAATTATCAATTGCAAGTCATTGCGAATGTAGTCTTTTTAGCATCTGATAAGTTGAGTTCCAATGCGTGCAGACATCGTTCGGGAAGAACTGAAGTGCAACTTGTCTCTCCTCCTGTATTTCAAGGAGCACGCGGCAAGATTTTGCCGATCGACGAAAGTGCGTCACCAACTTCTTTGCACACTCTACTGTGTCCTTAACCGATGGGTCCGATTCTAGAAATTTTTTGGCCACCAGATGCATTGAATGAGCCATGCAGGAAACATTTTCGCACCCGCATTCAGAAATCCCTTTCACGATATTTGCCCCATTGTCTGACATAATGCACCCAATGGAGAGATCAAGGGGAGCCAACCAATCATGTGTAAATTGTGATAACTTTGTATGGATGTTTTCAGCAGTGTGTTGTTCCGGAAAGTGTTCCAATGCAAGTATGGCTTGCTTCCTTACCAGTCTGTTATAGTCTGTTTCGATGAATCCAGTGGGCAGTAATGCACAGGTACTCCATGCACTGTGCACTTGTCCACATGTCTGTGGTTAAGTGCACAACCTTGCCCTTGGAACCAAGCATAGAAGCTGATACCGCTTTGCATGTTTCGGCAAAAAGTTTTGGAATAGTCTTCTTTGTGAAATAATATCTCGAAGGTACATTCCATCATGGGGCCATTCCTTCCATTACTTCCTGGAATCCCTCATTCTCAACAAATGAGAACAGAAGCATGTTGACTGCCAGCATCTTGGTCATGAGAGCTATGTAGTACTGTGCAGTAGGGTGAGATGCTGGCCATTTGTTTTGGTTTTGCATAGATTCTCGCAATGTGGTCTGCACAGTCCTATCACTAGCGGTGTTTATAGAGGGATCCTTGCTGTTGCTTGTAGCTTTGCTAGAGCCATTGAGAATGGACTGGTGATAGTGCTTCATGTGGCTACGCATACCACTAGTCCCAGGCTGGCTCTTCCCTCCTTCGGTCCCTCTTGTTATTTTCCTGGCGCAGTATTTGCACTTCACTACTAGTTTCTTTGCATCACAGGCAGTGAAATGGTCCCAGACATCTGACCTTAGTTCTTTTCATTTGTCTGCATTCGCATCGGGGGTGTTGTTGATTGTTCCTTGCTGTGATGATAATACAGTCTCATGATTTGTTGATGTGGATTTCACAGGCGAACACGCTGGTGTAGAGTTTTTGGTCATGGTAAGAGCCACTGATGTTGGAGTGCTGGCGTTGTTTGATGTTGTGGTGTGGTTGGAGCTTGGAGTCGTCAATGGACATTTCGATGAAGCTTTGTTGAAAATCGGGGCTATGTTAGTACGCGTACTATATTGCAAGGGCAAATGTACTTCACATTCGACATTTAAGGGGTTTTGATCAACCCGTAGCCTTTTCCGCAGTTGTCTGGAGCCTGAGGATTGTACATTATGAGGGGTGTACAATGGATCATCAAGATCATCGTCGTCGACGTCTTCATTAAATTCCAAATAATCTGCGGTAACATCAGTATCGTTGTCATTGCAGTCATGATGAGAAACGTCTGCGGCACACACAGTGGTGTTGTCATGCACACTCACCTCCGGATCGCTTTCCAGAGCACATTCTCCTTCTTCCACATCGACAGCTGAAGTACACAATTGGGTCCGGGTGTTGTTGCTGTGTGCCCTTACTGNTCCCAAATTGCACCCGCACAGCTAAATAAAAGTTCAGAGGGGACACTGCTTGGAGGACAGCCAAGGAGTGTTATTGCCAAATTGTATAGTGCTGGCCAAGTGCCACTTTTGTCAGCCCAATAAATGAGTGGATCACTATTCATGCCATCCACAGGGGCAGACGACACGTACTGGTCATACATGTATTTGGCTACAGATAATGAGTTTGGACGGTGCACCTTATCAACTCTTCTTTTACTTTTATTTTGATTCGGTACCATAAGTCCATACTTCTGAATAGTTGCCCAGACAGAAGATGCATCATGCTGTACGGTGTGATCTTCTGAACTGCTGTCTGTATCATTCTCCTGTGCATCGTCATCACTCTCTTCGCAAACCCCTTCAATCATGTGCATGGCAATGTCATGGCGTGCAGCTGCAGCAGCTTCTTCACCACCCAAGACCATCGGAATTTTCTTTAAACATGGATCCAGAGCAGTTGCCATATGGTACATCTCTCTACCAATCTTCCGAAACTGGGTGCTGTTGGAGATCATGTTCTGTAAGGAAATTCCAAGACTTTCAGCCCTCTGTCCATCATCCTGTAGTGCTAGAGAGTTGGTGATGTCTTCGACTTGTGTCCACAATAATACGAACGAGGCCAAGCTCTGGCTGAGTGTTGCATTGGCCCTGCTCACAAACTCCATCATGAGTTGAAAGGGTGCCAGCAGAGAGAGGAGTGCTTCTATTGTATCCCAGTGTGTAATATTTAGCTGCATAGCGGGGGCATCTTTTACAGACTTTGAGGTCACAGCAAAGAAATTATCAATTGCAAGTCATTGCGAATGTAGTCTTTTTAGCATCTGATAAGTTGAGTTCCAATGCGTGCAGACATCGTTCGGGAAGAACTGAAGTGCAACTTGTCTCTCCTCCTGTATTTCAAGGAGCACGCGGCAAGATTTTGCCGATCGACGAAAGTGCGTCACCAACTTCTTTGCACACTCTACTGTGTCCTTAACCGATGGGTCCGATTCTAGAAATTTTTTGGCCACCAGATGCATTGAATGAGCCATGCAGGAAACATTTTCGCACCCGCATTCAGAAATCCCTTTCACGATATTTGCCCCATTGTCTGACATAATGCACCCAATGGAGAGATCAAGGGGAGCCAACCAATCATGTGTAAATTGTGATAACTTTGTATGGATGTTTTCAGCAGTGTGTTGTTCCGGAAAGTGTTCCAATGCAAGTATGGCTTGCTTCCTTACCAGTCTGTTATAGTCTGTTTCGATGAATCCAGTGGGCAGTAATGCACAGGTACTCCATGCACTGTGCACTTGTCCACATGTCTGTGGTTAAGTGCACAACCTTGCCCTTGGAACCAAGCATAGAAGCTGATACCGCTTTGCATGTTTCGGCAAAAAGTTTTGGAATAGTCTTCTTTGTGAAATAATATCTCGAAGGTACATTCCATCATGGGGCCATTCCTTCCATTACTTCCTGGAATCCCTCATTCTCAACAAATGAGAACAGAAGCATGTTGACTGCCAGCATCTTGGTCATGAGAGCTATGTAGTACTGTGCAGTAGGGTGAGATGCTGGCCATTTGTTTTGGTTTTGCATAGATTCTCGCAATGTGGTCTGCACAGTCCTATCACTAGCGGTGTTTATAGAGGGATCCTTGCTGTTGCTTGTAGCTTTGCTAGAGCCATTGAGAATGGACTGGTGATAGTGCTTCATGTGGCTACGCATACCACTAGTCCCAGGCTGGCTCTTCCCTCCTTCGGTCCCTCTTGTTATTTTCCTGGCGCAGTATTTGCACTTCACTACTAGTTTCTTTGCATCACAGGCAGTGAAATGGTCCCAGACATCTGACCTTAGTTCTTTTCATTTGTCTGCATTCGCATCGGGGGTGTTGTTGATTGTTCCTTGCTGTGATGATAATACAGTCTCATGATTTGTTGATGTGGATTTCACAGGCGAACACGCTGGTGTAGAGTTTTTGGTCATGGTAAGAGCCACTGATGTTGGAGTGCTGGCGTTGTTTGATGTTGTGGTGTGGTTGGAGCTTGGAGTCGTCAATGGACATTTCGATGAAGCTTTGTTGAAAATCGGGGCTATGTTAGTACGCGTACTATATTGCAAGGGCAAATGTACTTCACATTCGACATTTAAGGGGTTTTGATCAACCCGTAGCCTTTTCCGCAGTTGTCTGGAGCCTGAGGATTGTACATTATGAGGGGTGTACAATGGATCATCAAGATCATCGTCGTCGACGTCTTCATTAAATTCCAAATAATCTGCGGTAACATCAGTATCGTTGTCATTGCAGTCATGATGAGAAACGTCTGCGGCACACACAGTGGTGTTGTCATGCACACTCACCTCCGGATCGCTTTCCAGAGCACATTCTCCTTCTTCCACATCGACAGCTGAAGTACACAATTGGGTCCGGGTGTTGTTGCTGTGTGCCCTTACTGTCTCCTGCATGCATTTTTGAGACTGCTCGGATGTGCTTTCAAGTTGAAGCTCAAAATCGTCAACGCGCTGTGACAATTCAACATCTTTGTTGGCATCCATGGATGATTCTCCTACAGTGGAGGGTGAGTCTGCATCAAGAAAACACATCAGTGCATCCTGAGTTGAACTATAGAATCTGATTAATGCACATTTAGTCGGCAGCGGTGCCGAATGTTTAGAACTGCCAGGCTGTGACAATGGTATTTTTGCTGGCAAAATACCCATTGGTAGAAGCTTCTGTGACAATTCCACACCATCAGACTGCTGTTCGGTGTCTGGTAGCAACTTAAGAGCAGCCTGTGATTGTTTGGTCGTTGCCTGGGGTTTTGAACTGCCCAGCTGCGGCAATGCCATTTAGGCAGGTGAAATATGCATTGCAATCTGCGTCTGGGAAAATTCCTTAATGGCAGAATGCTGTGGGGCTTCTTGTGGAAACACAAGAGGAGGCTACGAGATTACTGGTCCAGAAGCAACAGCAGGAGCATCCACACCAGATTCTGGGACTTGTGGTGTGCGAGGAGACACTGTGTCCTGTACACTTTTCTTTCCATTACGAAGTGACAAGACATTGCTCGGGGTTGTCCTACTGCTGCAAGTTGTAGTCTTCTGTCCAGAAGAGGAATTATCAGATTTCCGCTTAGCAGATTCTGCTGGCATCTCTATAGCCTATGGAAACAAAACTGGAAAAAAGTGTGTCTGAATAAGTCAAGAAGGAATTTGTAATGGACAAAATATACAAATGTAAACAATAGATAACTCATTGTGTTACATAAAAAATGAGTTTGAAAAAATCCAATCACAGTACACTGGCTACTATAGTAGACCTAATGTTATCATAGAACATTGACATGCCAGATTGTGAATGGTGTACGCCGTCAACCAAAAACATATCACTACAGGCAGCTATAATGTTCCTGTGCCAGACAGAAACCATACCAATATCCTTAAGGAAAGCACCCAACACACTTATTAACATTTCTGACAGATTTATTAATAGCACGCATATTTGTGCTATATCGGTTGAAAATGTGAATGATCATGTCCGAGAAGACAAGCTTACAACCAGGAAAAAAATGGTTGATTGCCATTAAATCATTTCTCATTTCCTCCAGAAGCTCACCCCCTTTGAGCATGCCAATATCGTTACCACCAGAGTGGATTATGATGCACGAAAGCAGGTCAGAAAGGGATTAAATGAATTGCCTTTCCTTCTTTAAAGACGGCAATACATTGGACCATCGCATCCCCCCCCTTCTGATCCATCTCATGGTACCATTCCCTAAATTAAAATTGATGTCCGCGTGTTCTGTGCTGCAGAATTGCTCGAGTCTTGTGATGTATGAATCACCAATGATTCAAATGTTCTTCATCATTACTTAATAGAACACGCCAAGCAATTACTTGTCAATAGGCTGTCATTTACAAAATCTATTTAAGAATTGTCATAAATGAACTCACCTAAAGTCTGTGGCAGAGCGAAACATGTGTTTTTTCCTGCAGTCCGTCTGCAGAATGTATCAGGGGAGTTGATCTGCACAGTAAATGAAAATCGAGGATGTTAGCGCATGTGTATTATTTTTCGTTTACCTATTTTTTAAATATGTATTTTCTCTCCCATAGGATGTTTTCATCTGTTTTGGGTATAAGTACAATTGTATTTCACTATAATAACTACATGTTAACTATATTTCACTATACTATTAGTACCTTATTATTGTACAGCATACAGTACAATATACTAAATCATTGAACTAAAATATATATATTATATAGTATTATTGTACTCTAATACATATAGTCTTATTGTACAGTACAATATATCTGTTGTAGTGTATACAAGTGTATAGTTGTATACACTACAACTATAGTATACACTATACAATACAATAGTATACAATATTGTACTTGTATATAGTATACAATTGTAGAAAGACATCATGTAAGATGTTAGTATAGATATTATTATATATATGATATATGTTGTAGTAAAAATTGAAATAATAATATTTATTATTATTATATTATACTATGATATTATACATATTGTATGTTATAAATAATATTATAATATATAATATTATAATATATAAAATATTACAAAACAGTAGTGCCTTATATATATATATATATATATATATATATATATATATATATATGCTTTGTGAAACTACATTCAGTGCCTGCATTGACTAACTTGCCAAAACAACTTCACACACAAATCCTGACTCATGAGCTGTGGCCTAAAAATCATGGAACTGAAACAAAAATACCCAAATTTTTTCCAGGGACTCTCAAGTTTGTGGGAATGTGAAGAGTGGCAATTGCAGAACAAGATAAGGTTGCTGCCTCATAAACAATGTTCTTCAGGATGGCTCTGAACATTGTCACAATGCCAACCCAACTTCAAAATACTGTTTGAAATGAGCAGCAAGGTTAATTGTTTACTGCGTCTGGCCTCGAGACTGTCATCGTTCATGTGATTGTTCAAACAAGTAATCTGTGCTTGATATGACTGTGTATATAATGGCGCCCGAGAGCGTCCCATTGGTGAGAATGTTTGGAGCTTGCTCGCAGAACCATTGCTTGCAAGGCAGAAACCTTGAGCCACGCTTATCCAACAGGGATTTTTATCTTTTTAAAAAAGACACTGCCTGCCTGATTGGGGAAATAGACAATGATTGTGGGGGGGCGCCAGGAGAGTTCGGAGCAGGGAAATAGCTGCAGAGAGAGCCCATAGAGAGCCAATAGGAGGGGAGGGCATAGCCGGTAGCCACGGAAGCCTCTGGCAAGCCTGGAGCAGGGACTCAGGGTCGGGGAAGCACATGGGGAAATAGACACAGCCGGGGGGGGG
>QEPC01001081.1:1947597-1967064 GCA_003113815.1 Sphenodon punctatus | reverse complement strand
CCACGATGTGCGGAATAGGGGTTTCCGTCGGTAAAAGCTGCTGCGGCGGTATGCCGCTACAGCCCTACTGGGGGGCTTAGTATCCCTGTTTATGCCCCTATTTTACATTTTTATATTTTCTGTTTATGCTTTTATCGCCTATTGCTTATTGGTTGTGATTATATCTTATGGTATATGCTGACTGTTTATTGATTTTATGGTTGCTTCAATTGTTGTAATGGCCATTAGCTAAACAACATTAATACATGTCTTCTTCTTCTTCTTCCTGGCGGTGCCAAACTCCACCAAACGTTCAGGGGGTCCGAACTCCGCTGGACTGAACCCACAAACCCAAACTAAGTTTTTAGGCCGAACGGCCGAACATCCGAACTCCGTCCTGTTCGCACATCCCTAATTATCATTGTGCACTTACTACTGCATTATAATGAGAAAGGGAGGAAGGAGTTTTGAGACGTCTGGGGCAGCTGTCTGCTGGCACTTCTCCCACTGGTAGCAACCCACAATGAAAATGATACCAAAACCAAAATATTTGTTGTCACACAAAATCAATACCTATACCAGTAATGACAACAATAACAAAAAATGAAGTTTTGTTAATAACGGAAACAACAGTTTTTAATAGCGAAAATGAAAAATGACATGGGTCCCTGGTACACACCCCTAACTCCCAGTCCTGATTCCTCTGTATGCTCCCCTACATCGCCCCCATGTGTTCTCTGCCTTGACTTTCCTATACTCTGACATTTCCTGATACATCCATTATTTCCCTGATTTGTCCTAGCTGCCCTCACCCCAAGCCCCTTTCTTCTCTGCCTCTCATAATTCTCTTCTCCCACTTCCGTGCAGGTAACATCTAGTCTGACTTGTGGTTGTCCTTCAGGAAAACTTTCTGGATGTAGCTGTTGACAGAGGGCGTTTTCAAAAATATTGTTGGGCACAGATTGATCCGCTTTAGCACAGATTAATCCATGCATACCATCACATGTAAAAGGCTTCACCAGATGTTGGCCTGGGTTGTAGCACGGGCTGTGGCAGTGCTTACTGTGGGCTGTTCCTAGGGACCGTTCCCGAGGAACAGCCCAGGCTAAGAGCTGCCACGTCCTGTGCAACTGATACCAGACTAGAGTAAAGTGGGCCTTCACATTTGATGGCCTGCTCACTCTTACCCGGGTCCAGGTTCGCGGTGCTTCCAGACAGCCATGGCATCAGGGAGGGGGCGCGCTGCTCTGAGAAGCACGGGTGGTGGGGCTGTGCGGATGCATGTCCACGCATCACCATGTCCTCTCCCTACCCACTCCCCAACTTGGCTGCTGTCACGTTTGTTTGGCGGCCAGATCAAACTCTGCCCAGACTGAGGGACTGAAGCATCATCATGTGTGAAAACACCCAGATTCTCTATCATGAGGTTAAAGGTTTTAAAGGGGCCACAGTGACAGCAGCACAACCCAGGCAGTGCCAGCAGCACACACAGACTGCTTCTTCTTCCCCTGTGGGCAGTGTTTGGGCTTTGGGCCTGCAAACAAAACTATCTTTTTTTGTGCCCCTTGGCACCTGCCTTTGGTGCCAATGCCTCCACTAGCTCTAGATGGCATAAAACCATCCTACTGCCAAAATCTGGGGTGGTGAGGGTGCTGAAGTTTGGCAGAGGCAGTATCAAAAATATTTTCCATCTTTAAAACCCAGATACCATGACCCTGGCTGCAGCTCTGTATTTCAGCCACATCACCCTGGGCAGCTGGATGGGACAGGACTGCTCCCTTTGGCACCAAGAGAATTAATTGTTTGCTTTTTACTCCGGTAGTGTAGGGACAGAACAGGCCCCGAGGGCAGTGCACTAAGGGCACATCCACAAGTACAAAATCAAAATTGATTTATCAAAGTCAATGCAATTATCCAGGTTTTAGTAACTCACTTTGGTATCATTCACTCTATATTCTTATGCTGTCTTTGCCTATGGTTCTGTACCCCAGGTTGCCACCAAGCCTCCCTCAGCCTGCCTTCCTGCCTCTCATGCCAAGGTGCCTGTGTGCCCACCCAGGTTGCTGCCAAGAGAGAGAGAGAGAGAGAGAGAGAGAGAGAGAGAGAAACTCTCCCCACTGCTAGAAGGAGAGACAGACATGATATGGCCACAGAGAGAGAGAGAGGGGGGGGGGCTCCCTGCTAAAATGAGATAGATGGGTTGGAGGGGAGGCCAGCTCAAGCTGCTACCTGCCAGAACCAGGAAGCACTCCCATCTGTGCCTGATGCCCACATGCAGGAGCAGCAAACCTACCAGAATGAGATGGAATATAACAAAACATGGAACATATTATGTGCCTGCCTGTGTGCATTTCTATACCTACCTATCGCACGATTGAATGAAGTGTGCCCAACCATGCACTACTTCTAGGGACATAATTCAGCTCCCATAGGCTGTCATTCCACTGTACCTGAATCAGTCATGCCCATCCAGCCCAGGAACCATCAGTTAGATTCTGGGACCATCATTCCAGTCACTGGGTACTGTCATTCCATTCCACCAAATCCAGAAGCCCAGTGCCTGGCCCGCACTCCAGCCCCCCCGCCTATTCCTCAGCACCCACCCGCAGATGCCCACTGAAGCTGCTGAAAAAAAAGCCCCTCTGACCACCAGTACCTGTCGCCTGCTGCCCACTGCCAAGGAGCCTGTCTCTCTTTCTCTCTGACACACACACACACAGAGACACAAGCTCTGCCCCTCCTGGGGGGCTGTCTGCAACTTGAGACCCAGCTGCTGGCACATCTTTGGGGTTAATACCTTACCTATGCTACATGTGGAGGGGCCATCCAGGTGCTGATGGTAGGGATCGACTAGCTGTATGATATTCTGCCACCTCCCAGAACTTCAGCGCAGAGGGATAAAAGATTGGTCAGTTCAAACAAAGCTCGTAACAACAAATATAACATTTATAAACAATTTTTAAAGAAGAATAACATCAATAGTATAAAACCAAAACCAAACATATATACAAAGAAAAGAAAAGTATTTGTATACTTGTATTTGGGTCTGTCCCCCTGAACAATACTTGTATTTGGGCCTGTCCCCCGGAACATGGGGGAAAGGCAAAAGGGGCATAGGACAGGACTGAGGAGTGGGCATGCTGTGCTCTGGCATATCATAGCCATGGGCCACAGCAAATCCATGGCCCCTGCCATGGCTGCATGCCACCTGGAGACTGACTGGTGGTACAGTTCCAGACATTCCATCTCGGTGGAGACATACTGGGTGTACGCCTCCACCTTCTTTTTCTCCACCTCAAGCACCTGGAACTGTTCCACCAGGCGGTTTTCCATGGTGGCTGCTGTCTGCTTCAGGCCAGCCATGAAGTCCCGGGTGGGCCTCTCCACCTCGGCCTGAAAGGCCCTTGCCGCTGCAGTCACCTAGAGCCTGGGGGACTCCACATCAGAGCTGGAGGAGGGGGAAGGGCTTACATGGCATTGCTTCTGCCGTGTCTTCCCCCCCTTCTTCTGGCAATGAGGATGATCCACGGCCACAATGCCAGATTCCTGCTGCTGCCGCCTCACCATCAGTCCGTGGAGCTTTTCACTGTGGGCTATCAGCCCTGATGTGGTCCCTTCAAGCTGCCTCTGGAACTTTTTATGGCAGACCTAAAGAACATAAAAAGATAGGAACATAAGAAGTGCCATACTGCATCAGACCAATGGTCTGTCAAACTTTGCCTGCATTCTGTCTCCACAAGAGGGTGGGTGGCCAATCTCTCTCTGCAGGGGACTTCCTAACAGTTCATAGGGCAATCCATTCCCTGTTGTTCCAGCCCCCATACCTTACCTTGCATTCTGCAGAGTCATCCTCATGCCTCACGTACCAGCACCAGACATCGGACCTTCTCCGCTCAGTGTCTGGGGGTGGCACTGGCAACCTCCTGTGCCTGTGTCCTGTGCCTGCCCCCTGGCACTGGCATTTGAGGATTCTGAATCCTCACCCTCTCTGAAACAGGAACACATAAACAACACCTAAGTATATCATGCATTTATGATGATGCCTCTAGTCCTCCCTCCGAAGGGTGCTGGGGATGGCAACTGGAGATGGTGACCTGGGCTGGCTGGCACGTGCAAATCCTGCCCTTCTTTGGGTGCTGGGGAGGGATGACAATGGGGGAGACCCTGGCTTGCTGGCACGTGCAAATCCTGCCCTTATTTGGGNTGTTTGGGTGGGAGTGCTCGTGCATGACTGCAGGAAGAACCCCACACACTAGGGATGGGCGAACGTGGGTCAGAAGTTCGGAGTTCTGACCGAACTCGGTCTGTTCGGTTGACCGAACTAAACTTCTGAACTGAACTCAAATTTCAAACTGAACCGAACCGAACCAAATTTCCAAACTCCGTTCTGTTCACCAATCCCTAGTGGCAACCCACACCAAAAAACCTGGTTTTGAATGGCCAAACTTGGTTCGGAAGTTCGGAATTCGACCGAACCGAACTTCTGAACCAAACTCGAATTTCAAACCAGACTGAACTGAACCAAATTTCCGAACTTGAATTTCAAACTGAACCAAACTGAACCGAATTTCCGAAATCTGTTCTGTTCACCCATCCCTACAACACACCACAGTACCCTCTCTCTCTGTGACAGACATTCGCTGCCACCCGCTGATGCCCACTGTTTGTGCCTGACTGCCCACCACCCACCCACATGCCAGTGAGCTCGATCTAAAGGATAGTATTCTTCTTGTCCTCAAAGTAAAAAAAAAGTTTACAAACCTGGCAGCAGTGGCAGCACCTCCTGTGCCCGCTGGCTCTTGCGACTCCCCCACTACCAAAGGTCCAGAAGCGGCAGTAGGAACCTCTTCTTCCTCCACCACCACTGGCTCCGGGAGCACCAACTTGGCCCCCCGATCTTATATCAAAAAGCAGTCTTCCACTTCTTCATTAATTTTTTTTTTTTAACAACAAGCACTCCAGCCAACAGTCACCCACCAACACTCACTCACTCACCAACCAGCCAAAACAACACAGCCAAACCAAACACACAAACAGGCAAAACACATGAACCGAACAGCCAGCCAGTCACACACAAAACCGCTCTCTCCCCACACAAGCTCCGCACACTCAAATTTCTGGTTTCTGGCATGATCATGGGATCTCACGATACCTTTTTCCGAATGGCCGAACCGAACTCGACTGAACCGAATGACCGAACCCGAACTCGGTGACCGGACCGAATAACCAAACCGAATGACTGGACTGAACCAGACCAAACCGAACGACCTAACCTGAACCACGATCTGTTCACACATCCCTAATAGCACATAGATTTCAGTGACAGCCCTTCCCCTTCAAAAAAGTTTGGATTTCTGGGCTGCGGCCCCAAGGGGGCAACCCATTGGAGGAGAATGGCTGGGGCAGAAGCGCTTGAGTTTGCCTGGGATGGTCCCCAGTGCAGGAAGAGGGTAGAGATTTATCCTGGAGACAGGGACAGGAGGCTACAGGGGGGGATGGAATCAATCTTCTTTCAGCACTTCTCCCTCTGACTTTCCCACCCCCACTAAGGAATGAGGGGTAAGTGGGTGCTCTGGGCTGATACAGTGGGCATTCTGCAGGAGGGGGGCAAGGAGATGGTGGGGTCCTGTGCAGAGCAGCCCTGTGGGGCAGATTGGCAAGTGTAGTCCTCTTGGGAGGACCCTAAGAGTGAGCCTCTGCCCAGGGATGGAAATCCTATGGGGGAGCAGGGAGAAAGGGAGCATACACAAAGGGGGGCATTAAGGGAGAGAGTAGGGGCAGAGCTTCTGTAGCTAGCTTCCACTGTGGAAGCCATGCAAAGGGGGAGCACTTTACAGGGAGCAGCTTTATTGGAAATACAAAATATGGAACCCAGTACAGGGGGAGGTCTGCTGAGTGGGCAGCGTTGTGCAAGAAATGGAGTCCTGTCGAAGGGGGAGTAAAGTGGGGGAGTCTTGTAGAGACAGAGAGCTGCAGAATAATGGCCATAATTGTGCTGGAAGAGAGCCCTGGACAGAGGAGAACTGAGTGAGGGAGCTTTGTACAGGGGGAGAGCTGCAGGATGGGCAGCATTATGTCAGGTGGAGAGTCCTTTACATGGGCACAGCAGAGTCAGGGAGCCCTGTACAAGGAGTGAACTAGCCAGAGGGTCCTGTATAGGGGGAGGTCCTAGAAAGCAGAATGGCTAGTGTTGCACAAGGAAAAGAGCTCTGACAGTGGGGAGTAGAGTGGAAGACTTCTGTACAAGCCAAAAGCTAGAGAGATCATGGAGAGCAGTTTTTGGAACTTTGCAATGCTTAAATTGAACCAAAGTTGTTGTATTCTTAGTAAAACAATGAGCTACCAGTAAAAATCCAGCTTTGCTTTGCTTGCTATTTAAAGGAAGTAACAACCTTCTATACTGAAGGGAGCAGCTCTTCCACCATAGCCTCTCCTAAGCCCTGTCCCCATAGTGGCTATGATGCACAGCATTTTATTGCGTCAGCAGGACAAATTTTCTCCATTGCACTATATTTAAGAAAATACTTGGATATTCCATAATAAAAAACCTCTACAAGAAACCTTTACAAGAAGAGTTAAGTCTCTTGCAAATGTAATCATGCACTAAAATGCATAGAATTGCAAGTTAAGGCTCCTGCCTTAACTTCCGTGCCATGTTAGCAGTAAAGACATTGTACAGTCTCACATATTGTGCTCACTTACAACTTAGGCTCCGTGCACCTACACTTTGCCTTCTTCTTTCAGCCCCAGTTCTCTTCCTCTTTGCAGGTTGAGGGCAACACTGAAGCTGGGGACAGACTGGCATGAACTGGCCCCTCACCACCTCTGGTTCCTCTATCCTTTCATTTCAGTTGGGGAGAATGGGACAGCTGACTAATGGCTCACAAGCATCCCTCTTACCCACTAGTCTCCACTGCCCTCTCAGAACACAGTGAATCTGGGTAGTTGTATACAAATGTTTACTTAAAACTAAGTTGGGTATGCATTGAAATTAATTAAATGGAATGGCCATTGGAAGGAAGGGAGGCAACAGCAGTGCCAATTTCTAAAGAAATACTATTGTCATTCCAACATCCAGTTAAGTGACTGTGAAATTATACAACACAGTTGCATCTTTGGGAGTACATAGGGAAGGGAAGAGGGTGTGAAATGATGAGGAAGGCACCAGAAGCAGTAAGAGGAATGATTGGAATGGCAGGGAAAAATACAAAGAGTGTGCAGGTTCACATAAGTGGGTGAAATGACAGGAGGAATTAGAAAGAGTTACAATAACAAGGTTCTGAGTGAAATAACTGATTTAGAAGACTGATGGTATACGAGGGGGAGCACTCCTATCATTTCACCCACGTACCATAGCTGACTCCCTATCCTTTGATTCCCTGTTATTCCATTTCCTCTCCTGCTTTGTCATTCCACACACATTTCTGTTCCATATGACACACAGAGACAAACATTGCATTTCCAAGGATTTCTGCAGTCTCTGTGAGGGGAGTGGGGCCTATAGGGTTAAAGGAGTGACTTAGACCCAGGACTCCTGGGTTGTCTGTTACAAGATTGGGAGCAGGGGAGAGGAGAACAGGCTCGGAACCAGGACCATTGAGTTGCCTGTCAAGGGAGTGCAGCCTACTGGATTAGAGTGGGGTGGAGAGGCTGGAAGCTAGGAGTCCTGAGTTCTCTGTTACAGAGCTGGGACCAAGTAGATTAGAGGGGGAGAAGGGGAGGGAGCCAGAACTCCTAAGTTCTCTCTTTCTTAAAGAGGAAATGAAGGGGGTGAGGGACCAGCTCACGCCCTCCTGTTCCCAGCTTCAGTGTTTCCCCCAACCTGCAAAAAGGAAGAGGATTGGGGCTGAAAGATGAAGGCAAAGTGTGGGTGTATGGAGCCTAAGTTGTAAATGAGTACAATGTCTTTACTGCTAACATGGTATGGAAGTTAAGGCAGGAGCCTTAATTTGCAATTTCCATGCTTTTTAGTGCATGATTGAATTTACAAGAGCCTTAACTCTTCTTGCAAACTGGAGGGTTTTTTTTATTATGGAATTGACTATAATTCAGAAAGCAGTGTCACTGAAATACAGTGGAAGTGCTGCTAACTACACCACACCAATGCTTATTTGCACATAGGGTTGTCACCTATGCAAATTTTTTAGGAACGCTTATGAAAAATACATGTTGCAGGCCCTGCATTGGCGCCTAAGGCCTGCAATGTGTATTTTTTATAAGCGTATTGTATTTTTCACGAGGCACGTTCTGTAGACCTGAAAACTGAGGGCTACAGAATGAGCCTTTTGAAAGCCCCGCATCTGCAGTTGCCGCTGCTGAACAGAATGGGTGGCACATCACTTCCGGTAGCACAGGGAGCGCACAAACACTTCCTGTGCGGTTTTCCTCTTCGATACGGGGCTCCAGACGCACTTTTAAGCGCTTTGTGTAAAAGTGACCTGACTCTTAGCTTAGCTGCCTGCTTGGGGAGCCTGTAATGAGTCCTCCATACCTGCAGGAGCTGTCTCAGAACTGCAGTCTGCAGCACTGCAGCCAGGCCCAGCCTAGCAGAGCCCAGCCCAGAGGGGGGGAAATGGTGAGTTCTTGGCAACCTCATTCCCCCTCCCCAAGCCAGCAACCCCTCCAACAAACCAGAGACTCCCCTGAAGGAGCCCTGTGCCCCATTCCCACATAGGGATCCCACTTTCCATAAGTCAATGGGCGTCCTTAGACATAAAAAAGGTTGGGTGTCAAAACCCCTAAGCACGTGTTTGGCCATTATGTATAAGCACCATAACAATCCCAACACCAGTTTGGTCACACATTGAATATGCGATGTGAACACCATAGCATCACAAGGACAAATGACTCCCCTCTGAGTCAGCAACCATTCTCTTCCAAGCCAGAACCATGCCTCATTCCCCTTCTCCAAGCCAGCGACCCCTCCCCTGAGCTAGCCCTATGCCCCATTCCTCCCCCAAGTCAGTGACACCCCCTAAGTCAGATCCATGTCCCATTTTCCCATTCCTAAGCAAGCAACTCTCCACATGAGGTAGATCCATGTTCCATTCTCCCCTCTCCCGAGTCAGCTGCGTACCTCACTCTCCCTCAATCCAGTGATCCCCTGAGCCTGACCCATGCCCCATTCCACCTTTCCAACTAACAACCTCCCCACAAATGCTAGCCATATTCTCCCCCACCCCATCAGTGCTCCCCTTTTTACACTGTTAGCAAACTTCGCAACAATTTGGACTGCATTTTCCTTTCTTTATTTGCCTGTCAAAACTGGCAAAGCTTCACTGAACTTCTCTACCGAAACAATCCATACACAGGAACCTGTGTTCGCTGCATTTTCCATGTTAGCAGCAGTGGGGAAAATGCAGTGAACTCAGGTAAAGATACAAATAAAAATAAATGCAAATATTAAAATCACAAATACTAATATCTGACACCGTGCACAGCCCTAGTTCTGACACTTGCTGCTTATTTGTATTTATGGTAATGCACTTTAAACCTCTGCATTAATCTCTATCTGCTCTTATGAGAGGCAAGCCTAGTGCTGACTGTGAAAACAGATCCTAGCTTTCTGGAATTACCGCTGTTTAGCCAACAAAAACTTCAGAGTCACCCTTAACCTTCACACTTGAGGGCCATGCTGATCATCCCAGAAGAGAGACACTGCATGCTGCCCATTCCTGCAATTTCCCACAGCTTGACAGGACTTGGCTGAACCAGTCCTTCTGGAACTCAACAATGTTTCCTGGCAGACAGCAAGGGAATTCAGATGGTCAAAGAACGGTTGTGGCAAACAACCTTGCAGCATTTTAGCACAGCATCAAAAGCCTTGTACACTAGTGGAGAAACCCATGTGTAAAACCAGTCAAAGCCTCACAGAAGAGCAATAAGCACTGAAGCGATTGAACATAGTTACATAATTACACAGGCTTTCACAGGATACTGAGTCTGTGATCCACAAATTGCTTAATTCAGAGCAGGGCTGGCCTTTCCACAGTGCAACCCAGGGTGACTATCCCCAGACCCCACTCTTTTCTTTGCTTTGGGGGGCCTTCCCTCCTTCCCAATGGGGTCCCAAACACAACCATCTCTAGGGCCCCATGGAGGGTGCCCCCTTAAGGGGTAGGACCACAAGGGAGTCAATGAAATACAGCAGAAGCCACCAAGGGTCTCACATTTTATCTTTGCCCTGGGATCCGCAAATTCTAAGGTGGGCCTTGCTTCACTGTAAGTGATTTGTGGCCTGTGGCCTGAAGCATTTATTCACCTGGGGAAAATGTGTACTCTTAAAGCCTCCAAATAATGCTCTTCTCCCCTTCATCACTGCCATCCATCCTTCTGAAAAGGCCCTTATAAGATTTAGAAAAAACCATGTGGTGTCCCCCTCCTTTCAAGCTCAGCCCACAAAATAAGCTCTTCCCCTCCACATGAGACAGTTCACAGGAGTTGATGAGCATAGGCATCCTGGAACTATCAATAGTGAGGGGAGGCACAGGAGTGAAGGCTGGGCAGGGGTCTATAGGGCTTCCAAAAATCTGGAGGGCATGTGCCCCTCTGTACCCCCCATGACTCGCCTATGTTGGTGAGGATAGTAAAACTGTTGTGCTTATTACTGTACATGCTCCATACGCTCTACTGGACTGCTTGATCAAGAGTCTGGATCATGCCCAGTGTCTCCTTTGGCTTGGTTCCTGATAGATACAGTTGAGCACCAGTACACACAGAGCAGACAGCATGCAACAAGAGCTCAGATTTATTTCAGCCTGGAGACGTCTAACCCAGAGTGCTTCAAGGACACAGGAAAAAGGAAGCGAGAGCAGAAAAGAAGAGTGGGGAGGGGGGGGGGCATACACACTGCTCTGGCAAAAGAACAGCCTGTGCTTGCCTAGCACAGTGCCTCCTAGAAAACATTCTGTACATATGCTAAAGTGCCACCTTGTGCATACATAACACCCCTCCCCCCAGGTGACATAATCATTCAGTTGGTGGAGCTGCCCACAACTGCTTTGTGGCCTCTACAACTTCGGGCTCAACATGTGTTCCCGATGGTTGCACTTCAACCCCTGATGTGTCAGGAACGTTGCCCTTCACAAGTAGCAGCTCTGGCAAGGACAGAGTGTCTGGAGCTGAAGAGGGTGTTGGTGACGATAAATCAATAGTTTGAGTGGTAAGAAAGAGGCACTTCTGAAGTTTCAGATGGAAGCAAGCTGTTTGGGGAGGAGTGTTCTCTCAGCTGATCAATGTGGGGCACCAGATCTGCCCATCATTGTGGTCTGGACCTTGTATGAGACAGGCAGGGCTGGCCCCAGGGTTTGTGAGGCCATGTGCAAAGTCTTGGTGCAGGGACTAATTTGCATAAGTATGCCCCACCTAATTATGCAAATGTGTACATTTACATAACATTTACTCCCTCTGGACAGGAAAGATTCCCATTATCCACCCCTCTGAGCAGCCATGGAGAAGCATGGCTTCCCCATGCTTCCTCCCCTCTCCCCCCCCCCAGTTTGGCATTCTTTGGCTGCCTTACCTGGCACTCAGTCAAGCAACCATAGACAAGCATGACTTCCCAATGCTTCCTCCCCAGCTGAGCGTCTATCACCACTCCCCAAGAGTGGTTCCATTGCAAGGGCAGTCAGGCGGGTAGTGAGGTAGGCACAGAGAGACTGACTGAGTCCACTGCCTTACTGGCGGAGGGGGGTGAGCTTAGCCAGCCTGGCCTCCAGGGCCTGTTCCTTTTTGCTGCAGGTGCCACCTGTGCCTTGTGTACGCATGCAGTGTGACTGGTCCAGAGGCGCTGCTATCAAACACAAGACACCCAAAATGCAGCCAACCGATTAAGCTCATAAGCCCCCATAATCAATTCTCACTGCCCCACCCCATAACCAGTTCATTTGTGCTTCTGCCTGCCATATGATCAATTCACACTACCCCCCACCCATAACCATTTCATTTGCGCCCCTGGGGCAGTGTGAATTGATCATATGGGGGGCACAAATGAACTGTTTATGGGGTGGTGGTTTAAAGACAGTATTCCTGTTAGCAATAATTTCATTAAGAAGAGCTAGTGAAATAGCAGCCATAAAAATCTCAGAAGCATATTTACAGATTTTCAAAGATAAAATAGATATTGCTTTACATCCTAAATTCCTACCTAAGATAGTATAAGTAAGATAGTTGTGAGAATGTGGCACTTTTTACATGGGCCTCTCCCAGCCATGAACACACAGATTTCTACGTGTTCATGGGTGGGGGAGCTCCATGTGAACGACATGGCATATGTGCCCATGGTGAGTGGGGATGCATGTGCGTGCCCGCCTAACATGCATCCCCACTCACCCCCTACTCGTCCCCATGCACAGAGCAACTGGGGGAAATGGGCAGTTGCTCCGGGGGTGCGGATAAGTGGGGGGTGAGTGGGGATTTGTGTGCACACGTGTGCATGCCCCACCCATTCATCGGCGTGCCCAAGGACTCCCTCACCTGGCAGAGCCATGTAAAAATGGCCTGTGAGGAGCCACTTGAAGAAGAACAGAAGGTTTCTGCCTTGTAAACAAGGTTCTTTGAGATGGGTCCAAACGTTCTCACAACACCCACCCTTCCAGCCCCACATGGAATTTTCTTATATTCCTAGAAAGGGTTGGAAGGAACTGTCATTCTGAGGGGGAGAGTGCTTTTTATACTAGAGGAGCTTGAGACACTCATGTGGTCTTTTGAATAGGGTGAGCATGCACAACCCAGTTGTGGGAATGTTGGGTGCTATCGTGAAGAACCTTCTTCACAAGGCAACAACCTTCTTATCACTCACATGGGGAGGAGTTGTTTGTAAACAAAAAGCTTTATCTCCCAGTCTGATCAGGTGCTGTCTCTTATACACATCTCACCAAGGGTGGTTAAAGAGTGGTTAGTGTCATGTCTGTTTCCACCCTAGATCAGAACAGCAATGGTCAAGGCATGTCTTAAGGCGATGTCTCATGAGCAGTTCCACTGGACTGACTCCTGTAGTTGAACAAGGAGTGACATGTTGCACGAGAGGAGGAACCTGGCAAGCCTTGTTGGCCAGTCTTCTCCAATGATTCTCTTTAATGCATCTCTGGTTTTCTGCACCATCTGTTCTGCCTGAACATTTGCTCCGTGCCAGTGTGGTACAATGGTGACAGCCCTAATAAGGTTTCTTCTGACAAAGTCCTTGAAGTCGTCAGATGTAAAAGCAGTTCCATTGTCAGATACTATAGTGTCTGGTATGAGTGCAAACAGTTCCTGAAGTGTCATAATTGCTGCAGTAGATGTTTGTGATTATATCAAGTCACCTGTTCAATGTGTATATGCAGCCTTTGGGCGAGGTCGTGAGAGGGTTCGGCATGCGTTGTCATCAGTATGTCGATGACACACAACTCTACCTCTCTTTTTCTGCAGACCCAGACCCGGCAGTCTTGGTGCTGACCTGGTGCCTGGCGGCTTTGGGGGACTGGATAAGGGTGAGTCGTCTGAAGATGACTCCCGACAAGACGGAGTTGATGTTGGTGGGTAGGGCCGGTGTGGTGGTGGTTCCCATCATTGATGGGGTTTGCCCCCCTTTGGACACACAGGTCCATTGTCTGGGGGTGCTCCTCGACCCACAGCTCTGCCTGTATCTCCAGGTAGAGGCTGTGGCGAAGGGAGCATCTCGCAGTTACATCTGGTACGACGGCTGCGGCCATATGTTTCAGACTTGGATCTGGCCACCATCATCCATGCCTTTATTACCTCTCAATTAGACTACTGTGACGCATTCTACGTGGGGATGCCCTTGGGGACGGTCCGGAAGTTGCAGCTGGTGCAGGATGCAGCGACTCGTCTCTTGACTGGGACGGGTCACCGCAAGCACATTACACCAGTGCTCCGTTCTCTGCACTGGCTGCTTATTATCTTCTGGGCCCAATTCATGGTGTTGGTAATGACCTACAAAGCCCTAAATGGCTTGGGCCCGGCTTGCCTGCGGGACTGCCTCAGGCCCTGGATCGTATTGCGACCCCTGCGGTCTGACGGGGACACCCAACTCGAAGTCCCCTGGGTTTCCTGGGTGGTTACAATGGGGAGGGCATTCTCGGTTGCTGCTCCAAAGCTGTGGAATTCCCTCCCGACGGAGGCTTGCATGACCCCAGACCTCTCCTTTTTCCAAAGACAGTGTAAGACCTGGCTGTTCTGCTGGGCCTTCGGAGAGGGAGATGGGTGGGCGGGGGGAGGAGGGCGGTCTGCCCTTTGTATATTTTTGCATTTTTATTAATTAAAAAGTGGCATATGGTCAGTCTGAATTTCAAAGGAACGACCATAAACATAATTGTGGAATTTTTTTACCCCAGCAACCACAGTGAGTGCTTCTCTATCAACCTGAGCATATTTTAGCTCAGGAGATGCCAAGGTTTTTGAATAGTAGGCAATAGGTGTCTTAGTTCCATGTGGCAATGCATGGCTCAACACAGCTACGACGCCATATGAGAAGGCATCATAGCTGACAATCACCGACCTTTGTTCATCATAGTCAGGGCCCAGATTCTTCTGTAGAACTTTTTTAAAAATTCCATGGAAGTCTGTGGACCTCAGAGCCAAATTCTGCAGGTCCCTATCCCCCACCCTCACCATGCTGAGCTAGGTGAGTTGGGTGGAGGGGGTATTGCCTAGACGTGTGCACCAGGGACCCATGTCATTTTTGTTTTTATTTTTCATTTTCATTATTGAAATCTGCCATTTTCATTTTTATAAATATCAAAATTTCATTTTTGTTTTTGCTTTCATTTTTTATTTCTATTGGTTTCAATTGAAACCCCCTTTTTTTTTACTGCAACTTTTTTTTTTTTTACTTTTATTTGGATGAAACCTTGGGGGGTTTTACCTCCAATGGAAGGCATTAAGTGTACCAAATTTCAGAAATATTGGATAAAGGAATCCAATAGTTGAATTATGCTATTTTGCAAAAATCTGCATATACATTCCTGGCTGTAACATATTTGCCTACCATCTACTGTGGATGAAACTTGGAAAGTTTATACCACTCCCCATGTTTACTATCTATGCCAATTTTCAGGCGTGGATAAAGGGTCCTGGTGGTATAAGCACTTAACTTATAAATGTATGTCTGACCTTAACATCTTTGTAGTCCAACCAGTGTACATGAAATTTGGCAGGGCTCTATCTCCCACCTTAAGAATAATCTATACCAAATATAAGAAATATGTAATAAAGGGTCCAAATTTTATAAGCCTGTACAGCATATGTAGAGAATGAGCCGATGCCAGGAAGTCTCTTATGTCTCGCTGTGGTATAATATCGGTTTGTGATGCCAATTGACTAGCAGAAATGTCAACCAAATATCCTCATTTTGTGCTGGGACCATCCCAACTTTTCTTCCCCACTTGTTACTAGGAAACTGGAAGCATCTGTTTAGAAAAGAGCAAGTAGAGATTTTCTTATGTCCTTGGTCACAGTGCTGCAGAATGTGATTGTGATGATAATTGGTCAGCCTGGATGTGTAAACTATGGGCATATTTGTACAAAACAAAGATTGGGTGTCAAAACCCCTAAACATGTGTTTGGCTGTTGTATGTAAGCACCGTAACAATCCCAACATCAATTTGGCCACCTGTTGAACATCCGTTGAACACACGATGTGAACACCATTGTATCACAAGGACAACTTGCATGTTCTGACTGAACACATGGCCAACGTTGTGTCTAATGATATCTCATGGCATGTAGCAGGTACAACATGGAGAACGAGGCGGCAGCACTTGTGTGCTGAGATCAGATGGCAAGCAAAACACCAATTTGCCCCAAGATGGACTGTGTGTCTAAGCAGCACCACAGGGCGAACACAGGGCCAAACCTGTGTTCATATCAAGGTCAAAACACACATTCAGACACCTGTTGACGTTATGTCTAAAGACACCTCAAGCCTCCTGATTGCTGGGATGCTATCCCCAAAGTCCCAGTTATGTTCCTTCTATGCCCAACTGAAGGCTGCCCCCTATACCCGCCTCGAAACCACCATCAATTGGTCCTGTAAATCTGGAAGCATGCAGTAATTGGCCAGTGAATGTGTCTGTCAGTCTTTTGGGTTGCTCCCCATCCTCCCTCCTACAGCCTCCCTCTCCCTGCCATGCCAGGTGCCTGTTTCTGACTGGCACTGCATGTGCTGCTATTTATCTAAATAATGGTCTACAAGGGGACAATTTCAATTGCTTATAAAATTGGGTCGATTTATCAAATTTTCCTGTGTTTTTGCAGAGATAACAGGGAAAGTCTATGATGAATTTCTGTCAAATTAATAGTAAACAGGATGGAATATACAAATATTACAGCCTGAAATGTAGTTTCAAGTTGATAGCTTATAACATCAGGAAACGTTATCCAATATTTCTGACATCTGGCATGATTGGCACATTAGTGGAGGGACATACACTTCCTAGGTTTCATGGAAATTGGATGGAAGATAAAAAAATATGTAGCCAGGAATGTGTATGGCACTTTTCTTAAAATCACAACATTGAATCGTTTCTAAAATCGATTCCCTTTAATCAATCTTTTCAAAATATGGTACACATAGTGTCCTCCATTGGAGGTATAATCTCCACAAGTAACATCAGAATTGAATAAGAAACAAAAATGTTATAGCTGGAAATAAGGTTTTCCTTGTTTTCCATTATTTCAAAAACAAAATTTCCTTTTTGTTTTCATTATTATTATTTGTCATTTTCATTACTACAATAATGAAAATTAAAATAATATTTTTTTGTTTTTGTTATCATAATAGCAAAAACAAAATGTACACTCAGCCTCCCCAATCTGCTTGTGCTCAGGCAGCGGTGGAAGCAGCAGGAGCCCGAGTGCTGCTGCTACCTGACCCTTCCTCAGCCCAGTCAGCAGAGTTTCTTACTGGCTCAGCTGGGGAGAGGAAAAGAACCAGCTGAGCTTGTGCTCCTGCCGAGTAGGACAGGGTGGGGTTGGGGGGGGAGCTGCGAGAGGTTGCCTTCTCCCCCTCCCCAGCCCAGCAACTCAGCTGGCAGTTGCAGCAGCAGCTTCTCTGGCTGGCTCCTTCTGGTCGCTTCCCAGACCCATCCCACAGGGCTTCCCAGGGCAGTTTGGCTGGATGACATTATCTAGTCACACTGCCCTGGGAGACCCCATCAGACAGGGCCAGGAAGCAGCAAGAAGGAGCGCAGGAGAGCCAGCTGTGGTTTGCCTCCCCCACACCAATAACTCAACTGGCAGTGGCAGCATCAGCTTCTCTGGCCAGCCCTCCTGCTCCTTCTGTCCACTTCTGACCCCTCCTGACAGGGCCTTGCAGGGCGGCACAGCCAAATGACATCATCCATATGCACTGCCCTGGAAGGCCCTGTTGGGAGGGGCTAGAAGCAGACAGAAGAAACAGGAGGGCCAGCTGGAGAAGTTGCTGCTGCCGCGTGAATTGCTGGGTTGAGGAGGGTGTGTGTGCATGGGGGGAGGGGGGAAATCCGCTGGCAGCCCCCCCTCAACCCAGCTCAGTCTACTGGCAGGATCCCAAGCTTTCTTCCCTCCCACTGTGAACTCTCCTGCTACACTCCTCACAAAGCAGGAGATTCTGTGGAGGGAGGGGGATTTCTGCAGGAAATCAGCGAATTGAGGTCCTGCATTTGGCTCAGGGCTCTGATCATAGTGGACGAGTGCAGAGTCTGATGTCAGCAATTTCTTGACATTATTGAAAGCCTCTCTGCATGTTTGCGAGTCCAATTCCATGGAACTCCTTTGTGGAGAAGGCGATGCAGTGGTTCGGCAAGTGTCAACTTTTGTGGGAGAAATATATGGTAGAAGTTGAGCATTCCAATAAATGATTCAGCTTCCTCCTTGAATTTTGTCTCAGGGGCATCATTGATCACTCTTACCTTGTCTTCAGTTGGATGGATACCCAACGCATCAATGTGATAACCAACGCTTCAGTGAAACACATCCCCTCCCTCACCCTCACATGCCTCCACTGCTCCCCCAACCGCCTTTGTCCCTTCTCCCTCACAGCCCTGCATGCCTGGAACTCCCTCCCTGTCCACATCCACCTTTCTCCCTCCCTTCGTACCTTTAAATCCCTCCTCAAAACCCACCTCTTCCGCTCTGCCCTTCCTAACTCCTTTTAACCATCTCCACCCAGGATTATCCCCCAACTGTTATCTGCAAACTCCCAATGTACTGTAACCAAGCCAAAAACATGTACCTGAGTTCTCGCATCCTCATGATAGTTGCATCCCTTGTCTCTCCCTCTGTTCCCCCCTTCCCTGTCTCCCCTCCCCATCTTCTTTATATTGTAATATAATAATAATAATAATAATAATAATAATAATAATAATAATAATAGCCCCCAAAAGTAATACTGGTAGCCCCATGTGACAGGCAAGAGCACCAGCTGGCACCAAAGAAAGTACAGCAAATGGCAGCAGAAGAGAGAGAGGGAGAGACAGCTGAGGGTGACACAACGGCCATCGCACTCAGCTGTGCGGATGGAGTGACAATGGAGAGGGGAGGGGCAGAGTGGGATGCTACAAAGGAGGAGCAAAGGGAGCCAGCGGGAGGAGGACAAGTTTGACTTCCCTGGCCGGGGGGAGCACACCTGCTACAACGCCGTTCTCAGCAAATCAGCCCCGCAGCTGCCACCACCCTGCCACCCAGAGAACGAAGCCCGACCGGCTTGTCCACCGAGCAAAGATGGCGTGGGAGCCGTGTATGGACATGGGAACAGGGAAGTGACTGAGGGCAGGGTGGGGGTCAGAGAAGGGGATTGGGGTCCCCAGGACAGGAGCTATGGAGCTTAGGGCCATGTGGCGCAATGTGGCTGAAAGTGTAAGGAAGCGGCCTGGGCCCGCCGTGGCAGCAGCCTGGGCCGGTAGGGCCTCGCGGGGGGTGGAGCTATGCCGGGGCAGGTGACGGGGGGCAGGGCCACACCACAGCAGGGGACGGGGTTGGGGCCACGCCCTCCTCCACGCTCCATCAGCCACTCCCAGCACGCCCCGACAGGGGTGGGGGTTGGAGAGCCTCATTCTGGGAGAAGGAATCGTTTACGAGAGACTGGCCCCTGGAAGCCTTGTGTCCCTGATCGAGTGGAGAATTGAGCGAGTAGTGTGGAGTGTGTCTGAATCCTATCCCCTGTCCCTGATAGAAACTGCAGAGTGAGTGGTGAGTGAGTGGAACCCTTGTATTGTGGAGAAAGAAAGCAGTGAAGTCCTTGGGGAGTCCTGGTGTGGTGTTCTTGTATTCCTCTGCTTCCCCCTTCGACCAGTTCCCCCCCCATTCCAGTCCCTGGAGTGCTAGACCCTAACCTTCCCCTCTCCCTACCCTGTGGTCCCGCCCCTTGAACATCCCCTCTCCTCCCCTTTGTTCCCCCACCGCCTGGCAGCGTTCCCTGGGCCCTGAGTATTCCCCTGATTGTGTGGTTACCTCGTGTGTGT
The DNA here is from genome assembly GCA_003113815.1 of Sphenodon punctatus. Lineage (NCBI taxonomy): Eukaryota > Metazoa > Chordata > Lepidosauria > Sphenodontia > Sphenodontidae > Sphenodon > Sphenodon punctatus. The sequence continues at coordinate 1,947,646 of QEPC01001081.1, read as the reverse complement.
TTCTCCCTTACCCCGTGGGGCAAGAGGCTTGCTCTCTATGTCCCAGTGA
>QEPC01001081.1:1929287-1947497 GCA_003113815.1 Sphenodon punctatus | reverse complement strand
GTGAGTGGTGAGTGAGTGGAACCCTTGTATTGTGGAGAAAGAAAGCAGTGAAGTCCTTGGGGAGTCCTGGTGTGGTGTTCTTGTATTCCTCTGCTTCCCCCTTCGACCAGTTCCCCCCCCATTCCAGTCCCTGGAGTGCTAGACCCTAACCTTCCCCTCTCCCTACCCTGTGGTCCCGCCCCTTGAACATCCCCTCTCCTCCCCTTTGTTCCCCCACCGCCTGGCAGCGTTCCCTGGGCCCTGAGTATTCCCCTGATTGTGTGGTTACCTCGTGTGTGTTTCTCCCTTACCCCGTGGGGCAAGAGGCTTGCTCTCTATGTCCCAGTGAGGAAAAGGGTTGCCTTCCATTAATGAGGGAAAGCCCAGCCAACACCCTGAGGGACATTCTTACCGGAGGCCAACCACAAGTTGCCTCATATTCCTGGTTTGACTGTGGTATTCCCCTTCCCCTTAGCCCCCTCTCTGAAAACCCCTTCCCTCTTCCCCCCTATTCCTGACAGAAAGCACTGCACTCCCCGCAGGGGAGCAAGGACTGGGGAGAGGGAGCAAGTAGACTCGGGCAGGGGCCCACGGAGGGTGGGTCACCACAGGGATTGAGAGATATTCCTCTACTCCCTTAACACTCTCCAGAGAATAAAGGGGTGCAAGCGCCCCATGGAGCAGCCCATGGGGCACTCACAGGGTACAAGCCTAGTCGTACTCCCACAACTGGCGTAGTTGGCAGGGTCAGCCTGAAGGGGCATGGGGGGAGAGCAATGGAGACCTCATCTATGGCCAGCATAGCAGGAGGGGAGGGTCTCCTACAATGGGTAATGGAGCCACACCACGTACAAATGGAAAAACAACAAGGATTTTTTCAGCAGTTAGCAACAGAGGTGACTGGGACCCAGGCAAAGTTAACAGAACAATTGTCAGCCATGATGGCCCTGACACTGACAGCCCTGGCAAATTGTGTTAAGGTATCAGGGGACCCCCCCCAACACCCCAGGTACGCCTCACGAAAATGATGGCCTCTGATAACTCAGAGGCATTCTTGAACATGTTTGAAAGGGTCACCAGGGGGGCTAAATGGCCGGAGGCTCAATGGGCTCTGATTTTGGCCCCATACATATCGAGGCTGACTCAACCAAATATGATAGGTTAGAACCCCCGGAAGCGGCATATTTTCAAAAAGTGAGGACTGCTATTCTCAGGGGTCTTGGCATCTCAGAAGAGACATATAGGAAGAGGTTTAGAGCTGAGAAGTACACCCTGAGTTTGTCACCTCACGGGATAGCACAGATATTACATATGCAGGCCTTACTGTGGCTGAAGCCACAGACCCAGAGCTCAGCTGAGGTAGTTGAGTTGATCATGGTGGAGCAGTTTGTGCAGATACTTCTGCCTGGGGGGAGGGCTTGGGTGTCATGACACCGACCCAACACTCTGTCAGAAGCGACTATGTTAATAGAGAATTATGCAATTTTTGAGGCTGGCCAAGGAGTCCGGGACTAGGAAAAGAATGGTAAGGGGGTGCCTGGCCACCCTTCCATAGGGAAATGGGACTGAGGGAACCAGGAAAGGGGGAAGTGCAAAGGGAGGTGACTCGAGGACCAGGGCATAAGGAAGAGGGGTCAGGTGAGATTTTCCCTTTATGATGGGTACCACCGGGAGTTTCCACTAACACAGGAGGTCTGGACGGGCCTCCTGGAGGGAAAGGAAGTACATGTGGGACTTGCCTATGTTTTCAGTGTGGGAATCCAGGGCATATCCTTCGGGACTGTCCATTGATGGACTGTACATATGCAGAGGGTTGGCTAGGAGAAGGGCCATTAGGGGCTAAACCTAAACACCTATTGTCTGGCTGGCTGGGAGGTAGGGAATATACAGCATTGTTAGACACCAGCTGCACACATACTTTGGTGCGGGAGAGCATTCAGGGTCTGCCTAGACCCTCCCGTCCCTATATAGAATTGTGATGTATCCATGACAACATCAAACTGTACCTCACGAGTCAAGTTCAACTGTCAGTGGAAGGGAGAGGTCGACTAAAGAGGGTAGGAGTGGTACCAGGGCTAGCCTATGCCATAGTGCTGGGGCAAGATTGGGAGGACTTAGAGGAATTATTCCTGGACCCAGCCGGGTACCTAGGAGAGGAGGAAGAGAACTCCGGAACAGAGGTGGAACCAGAGCGGCAGACAGGAGGGGAGCCCTGCGCAACATGGGACAAACCCTGGCGGGTAAGCCCTTGTAGCATTTTACAACACTGCTTTTGGAAAATCAGTCCTGCAGCTGACACCACCCTGCCGCCAGGGAACAAAGCCCAACCATCTGGGCCACCCCAGCAAAGACGGTGTGGGAGCCGCATATGGACATGGGAACAGAGAATTGACTGAGGGCAGGGTGGGGTCAGATAAGGGGATTTGGGTCCCCAGGACAGGATCTAGGGAGCTTAGGGCCACGAGGCGCAACGTGGCTGAAGGCACTGCACTCCCCACAGGGGAGCAAGGACTGGGGGGAGGAAGCAGGTAGGCTTGGGCAGGGGCCTGAGGAGGATGGGTCACCACAGGGATTGAGGGCTATTCCTCTACTCCCTCAACCAGCTCCAGAGAACAAAGGGGTGCAAGCGCCCCATCGAGCAGCCCCGGGGACACTCGCAGGGTACAAGCCTAGCCTAACTCCCACATCCCAATTTTACATTTTTATTTCTTAACGCAAATGCCCAACTCCTCAAATTGATGTAGGACTTCGTGAAGCTGTGTACAGAGAGTTCATTCTCAAATGATCCCACAATAAGGTGCAACACCTGGAATTCCAGCAAGTAAAGTTTCCATAAAGCACAGAAAAAATCCTGTTGAAACAGGAATTACGAATTGGAGACACTTGACTCAGAATGCTCCTTGATGAGTAATGATCATCTGTGCATCTCCAGCTTCTTCATCAACAATCAGTTGTTGATAGGCTAGGGCAAGATCAAGTTTTGTAAAGACTTTTCCTCCAGCAAGCATGACAACTGGTTAACAGTGGACATTGGGTGCAGGTAATCCTTTAGCACCTTGTTTACAATGCACTTATAATCACCACAGATTCACACATTTCAATTTTGCTTTAGCACTGGTACAATTTGGGTGGCCTGTTTTCTTAGTGTGTCTGGCTCAAGGACTCCATGTGCTATGAGACACTCAATCTCTGCCTCAGTCTTTGGACGCTGGGCAAACAGCACATTCCTGGTTTCGATGTGAATTGGTACAACTGTTGGGTCCAGGTGGAATGACACTGTTGGTCCTTTGTAAACTCCCAGTTCTTCAGAGAACACTTGATGGAATTCATCCATGAGCCTTTTAAGTTGCTCCTCAATGATGACATAGACACCTTGGACACTGATTCCTAAGGGTGTGAACCAGATCCTTCCAAAGAGGCTCTTCTTCAGAGGTTTTTACAACACAGCTTGCAGCGACTTCTACATTCTATTGTAGTCATGGAGGCTGCACTGTGGAGTGGACAACTTGGGAGGATTGTGAGTAGGAAACAAACTCATGGAAAGTGTCTTCACTGACAACTGACACTGCAGAACCAGAGTCTACCTCCATTTTTCATTCATGGCCATTGAAAAGAAATGTTCAGACATGGAGTCTCATGTCTGAACTATGAGACTCCATGTTCTGGATGGTCTGGATGTGATATAGCTTCCCGATCTCATCACTCATTGATGCATCAAGTGTATTTGTTTGAGGTTAAAAATCCTTGTCCCCACGCTTTTCATCACTGAACCTTGACCTGCAAACTTGCTCAATGTGGCTTTCCCCCCCCAAAAAAAATGCCACCCCTTTGAATGTATATGAAGAGCATTAATGCTGCCCCCTACAGCCAGAATGAGAGTTGGATGATCAGTGCTACCAGATGATGTCATGATAGATGAGTTTCTGTTTTATAGCTTTGCTGAGAATTATCTATTTTTTATTGTAACTGACAACATTCCCATGGGTTACTGCAACCCAAATTCCTTTTGTGGGTTGTAGTGCCATTTCAGCTACCAAAGCCTTTTCCTGTGCCATTGCAAATGTCAAATTTGGCTTAGCAAAGAGACAGTGTTGAAGCACTTCTTCTTGAACCCCACAGAAAAGACGATCTTGTAGCATACCATTTAATAATTTGCCAAATTATTAGGTCCCTCAGGCCAGTAGCCTAGGATTCATCTTTGACTCCTTCTCCTTTAAACCTCAGATCAATTCTGTTGCCAAATCCTGTCGCTTCTCTCTGCACAATGTTGCTAAGATCCATCCTTTTCTCACTGTTTCCTCTGCTCTAAAATCCTTGTCCATGCCCTGGTCATCTCCTGCCTCGACTATTGCAACCTCCTTCTCGCTGGCCTTCCTCGCTTTTGCGTTGTTCCTCTCATTTCTGTTCATAACTCTGCTGCCAAGGTCATCCACCTAGCATGCCAGTCTGACCACATACAGACCCCTACTCTCCTCTCTGCACTGGCTCCCTCTTCCTGAACGCATTTTGCACAAACTCCTGGTTTTTACCTACCAGGCTCTTCATGGACTTGCTCCACCCTATCTCTCAGCAGTTATTTCCAGCTACACTCCTGTCCAGAAGCAACGCTCCTCCTCTACCACCACCCTCATCTGCTCACGGCTCCCCTGCTCCTCAAAACACATCTTCCCCTTCTCCCTGACAGCTCCCTCATGCCTGGAACTCCCTCCCTGAACACATTCATTCGGCTTCCTCCCTCCAAATCTTCAAATCCCTCCTCAAAACCCACCTCTTCCATCAAGCTTTCCCTGGCTCCTCGTTCCCCTTGCCTCCTTGCTGACTTATCCTGAATCATCATATCTCGTGTAACAGTAAATGAGTAACTAAGCCAAGCATGTTTACCTGAGACCTCATGAGTTCATGTATGTATCCTTGTCTCTTCTTCTGTTCCTGCCCCCCTCTTTGTCTCCCCCCTCCTTGTCTCTCTTAGATTGTAAGCCCACTGGGGCAGGGACCATGTCTTTCTTACAATTGTAAAGTGCCAGGTACATTGCTTGTGCTATATAAATGCTTAACAATAATGATAATTAATAATAAAATTGCAATGTTCAGCAATGCCTGGCTATATAGGTGACTATACTTTCATTAGCTCCTTGATTACGTTTGTTAAACTAAAACCTCTGGACAATGATAGATGGTGTAAGAGATAAATGGGTCTTCAGCAAAGTTACAATTTCCTCATTTACTATGGTGGCATAGCTGCCCGCCCGCTATGGGTCACTGGACTGCTTGTGCTTGGGACTTACTTGCTCTCTGCAGAGTCTGTGGTGTGCTGCTGCTGGCCTGCTGCTGGGCCCATCTTCTGGGCCAGTGGTGAGCTGGTTCCATGGGTCACTCTGTCCTTCACCTCACTACCAACAGGTTGGGGCTGAGCACGGACAGCTGGAGGCCGGGGGCTGGTCAGGCAGGCTGGGCTGGCTTGATGCAGGGAGAGCCAGAGCAGGAAGGTGCCCGGCAGCAGTTCCACTCAGTTACTGAGTGTAACCACCGCCATTCACCTTCCCACTCGGGCTGGGCCTCCCTCCATCGAGTCTGGACTGGGTCTGGACTTGTGGGGAGGACTCCTCCATGTGGCAGTGCCAGGGGGATGAGCTGAGCCACGAGGCTTGTGCATGTGACCTGGCCTGATGCAGACTGCTGCATGGGGCCCCTCCCTTCCCATGGTTGCAACATTGTGTCAGACACAATGTTGCAACTGCACACAGGGAGGGGGAGGGGACCCATGCAGCAGCTGGAAGGACCCCAAGTCATCTCAGGTGGCAATTTTTAAAAAAGGGGAAAAAAGGGGGGAGAAGGGTGGCTTAGCTACCTTGGATATTGGGCCCCCAGCCACTATGGGCCCCAGGACGAATGTACCTGTTTGTCCAATGGAAGCTACGCCCCTGAACCTCCACCCCTATGACCTGAGTCTCCCCTGACACTGAGGGATGAGAAGCTGGAGGAGCTGGGGGGAGGAGGTTGTCAAATTGCACTTGGACACTGCTCACAGCCACAGATGCCCCAATTTCTTGGATCTGACCAACACCCATCTTAGACTCCTCTTCAGTCAAGCGAGTAGGCAGAATCCCCAGCCTCCCTGGGAAACACCCTTCACTCCGAGGCCAGCTCCCCTGCGGTACATCCCCATGCACCTTCCTTAAAGCAGCACCCGAAGGACACAAGCTGCTCAGGTCTGGATGGGAGGACGAGAGAGATGTGGGGATAAGGGAACATTTCCCCAATTCCTTACAAATAGCCTGACTGTGGTGCTTGGCTAAGGACTGATCCCCATGACTCCCAAGCATCTCTGGCTTGCAGCTAGTACATACCAGGCAGGGCCAGGGTTTGAAAATTTCATTCTCTGTCAGACTGGCTTGCTTCTTCTTCCAAAGGCAGAGAACAGGGGTGGTAGTAGCTGCAGGAAGTCTGGACTAGGGATGTGCGAACAGAACCGAGTTTAGAAATTCAGTTCAGTTCGAAAATTGAGTTTGGTTCGAAAGTTTGGTTCGGTCGACCAAACTATTTGAGTTCGGTCGACCGAACTGAACTTTCGGACCGAACTCAATTTTCGTACATTCAAAACTGGGGTTTTTGGCCTTCCAAATTGGTTCAGATTCGATCAAACAGTTCGGTCGAATTTGAGTTTGGTTCAAAAGTTCAGTTCGGTCAACCAAACTATTCGAGTTCGGTCCGAACTCCAAACTTCCGAAGCGCGTTCGCACATCCCTAGTCTGGAAAACTGGGGCTGTCCTCATTCTACCCCTTCAAGAAAGTAACAGGAACAGGTCCTGCCCCAGGCAACAAACAGTCCCTACAGGTGTCAGAGGAGCAGCTGACTAACAATACTGTGGTGTGGTTTTCATGGTGTGTAATTTTTTTCTTTTCTATAACAGTTTGTGATGTGGTTAATAAAAATGCGCCCATCACCAGTTACAGCTCGACTATGCCAGTGAGGGAATTGAGTAGAGATGTGCACTAGCAGTCCATGTTGTTTTTCTTTTTCATTTTTGTTATTCAAATTGGTCATTTTTGTTTTCATAAATATCAAGTTTTTGTTTTTGCTTTTGTTTTCATTTTCCATTGGTTTCAATTGAAAACACATTTTTGGCTGTAACCTTTTTGTTTTTCATTATATTTTTCTGAAACATGGTGATATTATACATCCAAAGGAATGCATTAATTGTACCAAATTCCAAAAAGATTGGATAAAGAAATTCAATTTTATAAGCAGTTGAATTATATTATTTTGCAAAAACCTTCATATACATTATTAGCTGTAATTTCTTTGCCTCACATTTAATGTATATGAAACCTGGAAATTTTAAACCCCTTTCCAGATTTACTATCTCTGCCAACTTTCAGAAGTATTGGATAAAGGGTCCTGGTGGTAAAAGCAATTAAGTTATAAATGTATGTCTGACTGCAACATCTCTGTAGTCCAACCAGTGTATAAGAAATTTTGCAGGGCTGTATATCACACTTTTTCAATCATCTCTGCTAAATATCAGAAAGATGTGATAAAGGGTTCCAATTTCATATGCCTGCAGAGAAGGAGCCGATGCCAGGGATTCTCTTACATAACACTGTCGTATAAGATCAGTTTGTGATGCCAACTGGCCAGCAAAAATGTCAACCAAATATCCTCATTCTGTGCTGTGACCATCCCAACATCTCTCCCCGACTTGTTACTGGGAAGTCAGAAGCATCTGTTTAGGAAGAGCCAATAGAGATTCTGTTATGTCCTGTGTCACCATGCTGCAGGATGTGATTGTGATGATAATTGGCCAGCCTGGATGTGTAAACCATGTCTCCTGATTTCTGGGATGCTATCCCCAAAATCCCAGTTATTTCCCTTCTATGCCCGCCTGAGAGCCTCCCCCTGTGCCTGCCTCAAAGCCACTACCAATTGGTCCTGTAAAGCTGGACGCATGCAGTAATTGGAAAGTGAATGTGTCTGTCAGTCTTTTTGGTTGATCCACATCCTCCTTCCTACAGCCTCCCTCCCCCAGCCATGCCAGGTGCCTGCCTCTGACTGGCACTGCATGTGCGGCTATTTATCTGAATAATTGTCTTCAAGGAGACAACTTCAATTGCTTATAAAATACAGTCCCTTTATCAAATTGTCCTTTAGTTTGGCAGAGATGACATGGAAGGTATGTGATACATTCCTGCGAAATGATGTGTAAACAGGATGGAATATAAACAATCTACAGCTGGAAATGTATTTTCAAGTTAATGTTTTATACCATCAGGATCCTTTATCAAATATTTCTGTAAATTAACAGGTTTGTTAAGCTTGTGGAGGGACATAATATTTACAGGTTTCATGAAAATTGGATGTACAATAAAGAAGGTGTAGTCATGAATGTGTATGGAGCTTTTCTTAAAAAGCACAATGTTCAATTGCTTCTACAATTGGTTTCTTTTACCTAATCATTTCAATTATTGATACACATAGTGCCCTCCATTGCGGGTACAAGCTCCCCAAGTTTAATCAGACGTGAATAAGAATCAAAAAAGGTATAGCCAAAAATACATTTTTCAATTTATTCCCTTTATAGCAAAAGAAAAAGGTTGTTTTCATTTCTATTTTCATTATTATTATTTGTCATTTTCATTATTACAATAACAATAAGGAAAACAACCATTTTAATTCTTATTATTTAATAACAAAAATGACATGCACACCCCTAGAATTGAGAGGGGATCCCATGGAATAATGGCACGGCCACTGCGAGCACTTGGACTGAAGAGGGAATGGGTGATGGACATGAAGTCAGCCAGTCAGTCAGAAAATGTATTGTGTAGCAAAGCCATTACAATTTCAGAAACACAAACATCAAGTCACAAATAAAATACCCATATAAAATATAAAGACCCAGCCCCAGACAATGAATTCAACAGCCACTACTCCTACTCTTGATGCAAGTGGAAAGTCATGTAAATCTTCCTTCTGGAGACAAATGTAAGTAGAATTTTGCCACCAGCCTAGAAATACCAGGAGATTGATTTAGCAGAAGGTACTGTACATAAATGTCTTATGACCTGCCCGACCATTTGCTTATAATAGGGAAAATGAATTGTGACCAGAGGTCCTCATACTATTTACAATATAGTAATATATAGGCCACTGACTGCACAGCCTTCATGCCACATAAACCTAATTGTTTTGTATATGGAAACCCCTTGTAATGACCTCCAAAACTTCTAAGGGTAAAACACTGAATCTGGCCCAAGAACATACTTCTCATGCACAGAAATGAGGAAGAATATTGAAATAAGACATAGCCAGTAGCGAGTTATTCATAATCAGATAATAATGAGAGGTTGAAGGTGAAGATGTTATCATAGTAATAGCAGCTTGATGGACCAAATCAAACAGTCGCTCTCTCACAGCCATCTTCACCCCCTGGAATCCCAACGTTAAAATATACACATGGGGAAAGCCCAAGGTATAAACCTTGCCTTCCACCAGGGAAAAGCAGCAAGAAGACCACTTGTCTTAAAGAACCAACACTGATATAGGGGCTGCTCGGGCAAATAACAAACGCAGCCAATAAACATGAATCATCAGCCAGACCCAGGTCACAACTGGGAGAAAACCACATTCTACTCGGAGAATTACATTAGGTACACATTTGGGGACCAATAATACAGTTCTCAAAAAATTAGATTGGACTGATTCCAATATGTCCATCTTTCCAGGTGCACAACCTTGCACGCCATAAAATAAATAATTAAGGTATACATTTAGCCCTAAACACTCTAAAGACTGGGGAAACCAACCCCCCCCCCCGCCCCCTTGAACCTAAACAACTCTATAATAGCAGAGGCACTTTTGTTTGCCTGAAAAACTGCCAAGTGGATGTGGGTTGACCAGGAACCAGAAGTCTACAAGATGATACCAAGGTACCAGAAGGATTTAACCTGTTCGATCTCATGCTCATTCATGAACCATCTGTGTTGCTTCCTACCTTTGGAAAAACCACTACCTTGGTTTTCTCATAATTTATTGTTAGGAGGTTCTGCCTGCAGTAGTACACAAATGAGTCTAGTTGACTCCTGAACCCCACCTGAGTCTGTAAAAATAATACACCATCATCCGCATACAGAAGGCAGGAAACTGACACATAGCCCAAGGAGGTAGGATGATGCAAAGGTATCGTTAAAAGATCCACCAATTTGTTCAGATATAAATTAAACAATGTGGGGGCCAGAATTCAGTATTCCCTGACCCCTACTGAGGTATCTATGGCATCTGCCAAGAAACCCCTGGAGACCAATCTAATCCTAAGGGAAATATCTTTATACAATTCCCTCATCAGAAACAACAATTGTTTATCAATAGAAGAAAACTTCAATTTCTGCCATAGCCTATCTCAAGAAACCAGGTCAAAGGTGCCCTTAAGGTCAATAAAGGCTGTGTACAGATGAGGAATGTGTGAACAGAACAGAGTTCAGATATTCGGCCGTTCAGACGAAAAACTTCATTCGGGTTCAGGGCTTCGGTCCAGCGGAGTTCGGACCCCCTGAACGTTTGGCAGTTTTTGGCACTGCAGGGAGGTTTGGGGCACTCCAGAAACACCCAGGGGTACCTGTGGCAGCATGACAGGCTGTTGGAGACCCAGAAGCAGCAGCAGAGACCGGGAAGGCTTGGCACTTGGCACCCTGGGAAGCTCGGGCAGGCAGGCTCGGAGCTTGGCCCCTGGAGGTGCCCGTGGCACCAGGGCTGGCCATCGGACATCCAGCAGCAGCAGCAGCAGCAGCAGCAGAAACCGGGAAGACTTGGAGCTTAGCACCCCAGGTTGCCTGGGCAGGCAGGCTTGGAGCATGGCTCCTGGGAGTGCCCTTGGTGCAAGGGCTGGCCATATGAGACCCAGAAGCAGCAGCAGCAGCAGCAGCGCAGCAGCAGCAGCAGCAGCAGCAGCAAAAACTGGGAAGGCTTCGCAGTGCAGCCCGGGTTGCCTGGGCAGTCAGGCTCGGTGCTTGGACCCTGGGGGTGCCCATGGCACCAGGGCTGGTCGTCTGAGACCCAGCAGAGGCTGGGAAGGCTTGGGATTTGGTGGCTGGCACCCATACGGGGCACGACATTGAAGGCTGGCATTGGTGGAGAAGCAGCAAAGGCCTGGCCAGGGCTTAGTGGATGGCACCCCTACTTGGCTGGGAATTACATGTTGGTATCGGTGGAGCAGTAGCAGAGGTCTGGCCAGGGTTTAGTGGCTGGCACTCCTGCTTCACCGGGCATTGCAGGCTGGCTGGCTGGCATCAGCGGAGCAACAGCAGAGGCCCAGCCAGGGCTTGGTGGCTGGCACCCCTACTCGGATCAGGCAGCCTGGCTGCTAGGCCAAGCCTCTCCACCCCTGGAGTACTGCTCCTCAGCTTCCCCCCACCCCCCGGGCCTTCCAGCCCTGTTTTTCCCACCCGAACTCATCTGAACTCATCCGAATGTGGTCATACTGTTTGGGGCTTCGGGCATTCAGTTCGGCCGTTTGGTTCGGCTATCCAAACTTGCCGAGTTTGGCCCAAACACCCGAATCGCTTTCGCACATCCCTTGTACAGTTTTCTGAGAGGACAGATGTTTGTCAATTAAGTGAGTTAGTACAAAGCAGTGGTCCATTGTTTACCACCCCGGGTGAAACCCAACTTGCTCATCTTTCAAAATATTTTCACTGGCAATCCAGTCATCCAGCCTTAAGGTCAAATATTTGGCGTATAGTTTGCTAACTATACATAGCAAACGAATAGGTCGGTAATTCTCTGGTAGTGAACTGTCCCCCTTTTTGTAGATCGAGACCACAATTACTTTCCCCCAGTTTGGAGGGACATCAGGTCATATCCAAGTGCAAATGATCACCTCCTCCAGGCTTTGTCCCAGTCCTTCCATTCCAACACCTTTCAGCCCTCCAATCCCCACCAATACACACACACACACACACACACACACACACACACACCAACCAAGTTCCACCCCATCCCACTCTCCCATTGTTTAAGACATGCCACTCCATTTTATCACTGTAGTGGCCAGGAAGGGCTCTCTGCATTTAAATATCACCTTCAATCCCACGTGGTGGTCATGCAGATGCCTGTACGATTGCCTGTGATCCTTTTGCATAATTCCCTCATATGTCCCCCCACAGCATGGATGGCCAGGCATGAGCATATGTCCAGCTTCCAAGAAGGGGTTATGGTATGACCATGGGGTCACAAGCTATGTCATGATGTATTTCCTTGCAGACCATGCTTGGGGTTTCAGATGAACACCCAATTGCACAGGACTCTCAATGTCTATGTGCATGACACCTGCCTTCCTGCCCACTGTGTGCTGCAGTGTGCTGCCATATATGATGGAGTCCTACAGTGTACCAAGTCTTGGGGCTCCCTCAGCCTGATTACATAGATATGGGGTTTAGGGGGTGTCCTGTCTGAGCAGCATTAAGGACAGACACCATGGTTCCCAACACAGAAAGTGCTTTATTCACTTTACTTTTCAAGAGTTTTTACAAAAAAAAGAAAAATATGTTCACTGTCTGCCCCCCTCCCCCTCCTGGCCCCAGCTGCCTGTAAATGCTTCGGAGACTGTCCAGTCAGGGAATTTGCCACCTCCTCCTCCTGGGCCTCTTCAGTTGTGGGTGGGGTCACTGTGGCAGGTAGTGGGCACTCTAGCAGATGGTGCTGGGTAGAGCTTTCGGGTGATGGTGATCCTGGACAGGAACAGGGATTCGGGCCCTTGGACCATTGTTCTGTGGACTACTTTTTAAAAATTCCACAGGAGTCTGCGGGCCTCAGGGCCTGATTCTTCAAGTCCCTGTCCCCCAACCTTGCCTGACTGGGTTGGGAGCAGTTGCCTTCCCTCCCCAGTCTGCTTGTGGCTAGGCAGCAGCAGCAGCAGCAGCAGGAGCCCATGGGGCCTCCCGTGGCAACATGGCTAGATGACAACGTCCAGCTACGCTGCCCTGGGAGGCTCCGTCAGGTGGGGCTGGGAAGCGGGCAGAAGGAGCAGAAAATCTAGCTGTGGGTTGCCTCCCAAACTCAGCAACTTACCTAGAAGCAGCAGCTTCTCTGGCCAGCCCTCCTGCTGCTTCAAGCTGCTTCCAGCCCCCCCCCCCCTCCAAAAGGCCTTCTTGGGCAACATGGCTGGATGACATCAACAGTCATGCAGTCCTAGGAGGCTCCACCCGGAGGGGCCAGAAGTGGCCAGAAGGAGTAGGAGGGCTGGCTGGAGATGCTGTTGCTCCCAGATGAGTTTCTGGGCTGAGTGGGGGGAGGTAATTCCCTGGAAGCCCCTCCTCCCAGCCCTGCCTGTCCTACTGGCAGGAGCCTGAGCTTTCCTCCATCCTCCTCCCCCCCATGGACTCTCATGCAGCTTTCCTCCCCTGCGCAGGCTGGAAATTCTGTGTAGGGAGGAGTGAAGCAGGAGATTCTGTGGGGGGAGGGAAATTTCTTCAGAAAACCTGAAAATCATGGTCCTGCATTTTTCTCAGGGCCCTGCCTGTGGTCATGGGGCTGGCTGGTGGTGAGACCCATTCAGGTATTCAAGATCCAGGTTGACAGTGGCAGGGCCTCTGACAGTGGCAGGGCCTCTGGGCAGGGCCTCCCTAGCCTTCATCAAGGATGAAGGCTAGGGAGAAAGAGAAGGGGAGGAGAGCAAAAGGGGCTAGGTCGGCAACAGGGGCCCACCCTGTGTGGCAGTCATAGCAGCACTTGCCATGGCCACATTTTGGAGGAGTACACACTGCAGCCCTATGGACTGCTCCATCATCTTCCTCAGCCCTCCCTTTTCATGGACCCCTGAAAGTCCAGTGTCTGCCATGTATGGTGGTCCCATTTGCTGCCTCTTCATCAGATGTCCCCTGCGGCCCACTGCAGTGATGTCCCTGTGCTGGGTGGTAGACTGCTGCCAGTGATCCTCCACCAGCCCCTGGATGGCATTCCATATCCCATCCATCCAACGTGTGGTCTTGTCCAGAGGTTGCTGGGCCAGATCCTCCCTGCGCTGCCAGGTCTGTGCTCTTAGGAGCTGGGCCTGCTCAGCACCCACTGATAGTCCTGCCAGTGCAGGTGTCACTCGTGCTGGTAGACCTGTAGTGGGACAGAAAGGACAATCATTGGTTGAGGATGCCCCACCTCCTGCCTTCCCAGCACAGTGTTTTTACCCCTTCCTTCATGCCTGTTGCCTGGGTGCCCACTGTGTACTGCTCCCTCCACGTCCATCTGCCCAGTACTCCCACATGTGACCCACTCCCTCCACCCCCTGGCCTGCCAATGTGCCCTCCTACCCACTTGCCATGCCTGCTTTCCACAGGGGTCCCTCTGTGTCCCAGGCCTCCTCAGGTTCCTCCCCCTTGGCCTCCTGGCCACCTCAGGCTCTGTGACTCCTGTGCCCTCTGTCTCCACTTCCAGTTCTTCCAGTGCTGACTGCTGACTCTGAAGGTCAAGGGTGGTGTCTGATTCCTATGAGTTGGAGACTGGCTGGAGGTACAGACAGATATGGTGGGGCTGTGTCCTTTAGGGGTCAGCCTCCTCCTCCTCCTCCTCCTCCTCCTCCTCCTCCTCAGGATGGGGTGACACTGCCAGAATGAGTGGGTGTTTTAGGGACTGGAAATGGTGGAGGGGTGTCTACCTGCCAGAAACCCTGGGGGATCCTGGTACCAGTGAGCCACAGGACCATGATGGAGCAGTCCATGCATAGGAACCTTTCAAGGAGGTCCATGTAGTGCTGTGTTTGGTGTCCATGCTCGGTCTTCAGGTTATTTTCATGGACCTCCTTGAATCCTCTCCACAGGTCTTTGATCCATTGCCAGCACTGACTCATGTTCCGGTTGTAGCCGAGTTCTGCCATCCGGATGGTGAGCCACTGTCAGGGCCATGGATTGAGCCCAGGAAGGGGTGAATTAGGGATAGGAAAGGTTGAGGAAGAGGAAACCTCTCAGCCATTATCCAATATCAAGGAGACTTAATGCTCAATACAAGAGCTGGGGGAATCCAGCCTAAGGCTGCATTTAAATGAGCGGATTGCAGTCACATGATCTGTTCGCATGACTTTTAAAATCCTGCGAGCAAAAATTAAATGAGACGTTTCATGCATTCAAGACAGTCACACGTTCTTTACAACCACAAGTTAATACCTTGATGTTGGGGTATTTAGTTCCTGGTTTAAAAGAACAGGTGACTAGCTTTAATACACAAAACATCTCGTCTAATCCGTCCATGGGATTTTCAAAAGTCAGATGAGCATCTCACGCAAGCGTGACCTGCTTATCTAAAAGTGGCCTAACAGAGCTTATGGCTCTTCACTGAGGTCAAGGAAAGGGAGCTGGGAACCAGAGCTGGGGATTAGGGAACTGGGGGACAGAGCTAGGGATCAGGGGAGCCTAAAACTGGGTGGGACACAGGGCCTGAAAGATAGGAAGGGAACATCAAGGATGAAGGCTAGGGAGAAAGAGAAGGGAAGGAGAGCAAAAGGGGCTAGGAATGGAATTGGAAGAAAGGGAACTACAACACAGAACAAACAAAGAATGGGGAGAAGAGCAGTTGCTCAATTCCTGTGGCCACCAACATGCCTTAAGTATTGACTGGTAGCCAATCAGGAAGCTGGGAGGCAGGACTGGAATAATAGGACATAGCAGGGATAGATAGATAGATAATTTTTTATTGTCTGGCCATTGGCCTTAACAAACTTCGTTAAAAAATATTGTACAAAATATATATATACAGCTTTCACAAAATCAAATCAAAATTGGGGCATAATTAAATACACAATTAAGTACACATGTACTGACTTAAAAGTTCAGCTTACCCTTCTCAGGGGGTATGTTGCCAACACTTGTCCCCTGGTGAAACAACCCTCAAATTAGAGCACCAGTTAACCCCTCTTGTCCCGCCAAGGGAAAAAAAAGTAATGCTCAGACAAAAGGCCTCTACTACCAGTGGAGCGCATTGTTAGTCTAAGGGTCAGGACCCCAGACCCTAGAACCTCTATCAGGGCGCAGGGGAAACACTGGCCCTTTGCTTATACAAAACCATACAGAGGCAGAATGCAGCAACCGCTCTAGAGCGGGAGGAGTCAGAATCATCCAATAGGGAGCATAGTAGGAGTTCCTTACATCCCCTAGATAAATTAGCATAAGGGCCAATATATGTCTCTCTTAATAGGCTAAGCATTGGACAATCCAAGAGCATATGTCTCGGAGTCTCCACGGAAGCCAAATCGCAATGGGGGCATAGTCTCTGGTCTCTTGGTACATTCCTATATCTGCCCTCCAACAGAGCAGAAGGGAAAACGTCACAGAGCATCGAGGCCAGGGCCTTTCTAAGGGGCCATCTTTGCCACAGACTGATATATTGGGGAGGGTGGAGGTTGGGGGTAGGGAGGATATAATCCGGGGCAATCCTCTGGGCAGACAGGGCAGCAAGCTCCCTTTGCTGCTCCTGGTCATGAACCCTATTCTTAATCAAAGCGACTGCTCCTTTATAACCCAATGGGAGCAAAAAATAATTTGAAAAGCCAAGTTTAAGTACTTCCAATTCCACCCCCTCATACCAAAAACCAGTTAGATTGTCAGCGGTTATAAATGACAAAAGGGACGATGACAGAGGAGGGGGGGGAAACCACCACTCTCAGCCAGAACTTAAGAATGGCTAGCAGGGCCCTGGCTCTGATAGTACTCACAGCCAACTCAGCCCTCAAAAATACCTGGGGGACACAAGGAGGCAAACCAAGTACAGCATGAAGGAAGCCATTTTGTATACTTTTGAGCTTAAGTAAGAAAAAAAGACCCCAAATTGCCCTCCGCCAGATCTCCGGTGGCAGGGGTCTTTGGCGCGCCCCACCCCTGCACGAAATGGGGCAGGACAACTGTAGAGAGCCTGAAGCTTGTTACAGGCTCTTGCAGAGTGCCACAGAGGGATTGCGCTCAAGCGGGGGTTGCCCCTGGCAACCCCTTGCTTAGCGCGAAATTACCAAGCCCTGATTGAGTGTACTGGGTCACGTGGTGACCAGCACTGCCTAGAAACTGTTCCCTGCTCATTCTAGTGAAGAGCAGGGAACACGTTAGCAGCGCGGTGAAATTGACTGGGCGAAATTGGCCGGCCTGAGAGCAGGGAACAGCAATGTGGTGAAATTGACCGGAGAAATTCACCGGCCTGTTTTGGCGCTGCGTGCTGGGGCCCTCAGGCAGGGAGAGAGTGAGGAGATTCACTACCGAGCGGAAGGATAAGTAATGGGGTGGGGGAAGAAACGGGGCCCCAGGCCTAACCAGAAGGGAGGTGCCCAGAGTGGGGCCCAGTCACCGGAGGGAGAAGCCCAGCCCGCGCAGAAGTGGGGGAAAAAGGGGGAAGACAAGGAGGCTCCTCAGGGCACCAGTTCAGCTCTGGAGCATCTGGCTGCTTGCAAAGCCAGGCTTTGGGGGGGTGGATGCAAGCCCAGAAAGGGGGTCCCTTCAGGGAGGTACCCCTCCCTTGCCATGGCAGGGACAGGGATCAATCCAGGAGCATGGCCCAATGGAGGTGGGCTGAAAGCAGGGCCCCCCATGCCAGGTGGTGGAAGTGACTGGCATAGCCCACTTGGAGGCAGAGAGCAGCCAGCAAGGCCCAGATGGGCAGTGGCGCCTGGCCTCAGAGGGGACACCACTGGGGCAGCCCAGGAGGGGGGGAAAGAAAAATTGTTCCCCCAGCACGGTACGCTGATGTTAGCGGCGTGGAGGTCCCCCGTTTGGTCAGGGAAAGGGGTGCTAGGCTGGCCGCACAGTTTCCCATTGAGGAGTGCCCAGGGCAGATGGGTGAGGGGGCACAGGGGGAAGTCAAAGGGAGGAGATGGACAATGAGTTTGACACAGAAGGGGATCCTTCTTTTTAGTCTCGCTACAGGAGAGGCGGAGGTGATGGCAGCGGGACGGCAGGTTTCGAGGAGCCTGACATCCTTGCCAGGGTGGAGGCATTGGAATGAGCTTTGGCAGAGAGGGACGCGAGGCGAGCGCTACCACCCCTGAGTCTTGGGGTCGATGCAGGTATGGGGATAACACAGGGCTGGGCCACAATAGACGAAGGGATAGGACAGGGAATCACAGGAAACGGGGGAGGGGGGGCAATGTTACTGCCCAGCAATTCAGCATGCAGGGGTATGAGGCTTACCCATACTCAGGGGCGGGGATGATCACTGACAGGGCCACCCACCCAGCCGGGGTGATGGGGGGAGGATTGAAGCCCCCTCCC
>QEPC01001081.1:1900268-1929187 GCA_003113815.1 Sphenodon punctatus | reverse complement strand
ACACACAGACAGTAGCACAGCACCAGCAGCAGTCAGCGACAGCGTGACAGCGTCACAGCACAGCGGCGCTGCAGCGGCAGCACAAAATAGTCATACTCCCTTCGCGGAACTGCGATAAGCGCTCATGCCTGTGTCTCATATTAAATTGGCAGAACGCGGGAAAAGACCGCTGATCATATACGGCAACGGTAACGATGAAGAAAACGACGAAACACATACATTCCGCATCTGCGAATTCTTGTAGCTAAAGAAACGCAGAATCGCGGAGTACCGTGCGGAATTCTGTGAGGCGCAACGTGGGATGCTGAGGTTTAGGAATGGAATCATGGAGCGGTAACATCTGCTGCCACATCAGCCGTATTCGAGGAGCCATTCGGTTAACAATGGCATTCCTAAGGAACTGGTATCTGTTCATTATGCATCTTTCGATATGGCAGTTGCATTAGTCAGGCAATTCGGAGACGGGGCATGGCTGGTGAAATGCAATGTTAAATCTGTATTCCGCCTCTTGCCAGTCCACCCTGACAGCTTCCCGCTGTTGGGCTTTCACTTTCAGGGCAACTTTTATTATGACAAAGCCATGCCTATGGGATGGTTGATCTCATGCTCGGCTTTCGAGCATTTCAGCTCCCTGGTAGAATGGGTGATTCATGGCTCGGTGGAGGGCGGAGTCATCACAAAATATTTGGATGACTTCCTCTTCATCGGCTGGGCTGGCACTTCAGAGTGTCCTGATTTAGTGGCTGCCTTCCAGTGGGTGGCAGGTCATTTGGGTATTCCTTTGGTGGAGGAGAAAACGGAGGGGCCGTCCACTTCCCTCACTTATCTGTGGATTGAGTTGGATACAGTTGATGGGGTTTCTTGTTTACCTGTGGAAAAAAATCTGGCACTAATTGGGAAGCTGGCGGAGTGCAGAAATGTCGGTAAGATCATGGTCAGGCAATTGCAGTCCTTGATAGGCAGCTTGAACTTTGCATGTCGGGTCATTGCACCCGGCAGGGCATTCCTGTCTCGTCTGTATTGCAAATTGGCGTGTAACCCAGCGCCCCACCATCATGTTAGGGTCACAAAGGAGATCAAGCATGAACTGGGGGTATGGGTCACCTTTCTTCGGGATTTTAACGGCGTCAGTGTCTGGAGGGACCAGCTTCTACTGGAAGCTGAGCTGGAAGTACACTCTGATGCAGCAGGTTCTCTAGGTTTTGGTGCATACTTTAGGGGTAGGTGGTGTGCTGCCCGGTGGCCAGAGGAATGGTGTATGGAGGGATTGAATAGGGACCTGACTTTCCTGGAATTATTTCCCATCGTGGTGGCAGTCAGGTTGTGGCACAGCGAGTTGACAAACAGGGCTGTCCTCTTCTGGTGCGACAACCAAGCTGTGGTGCACATTCTTAACACATTGTCATCACGATCAGGAAGGGTCATGTCACTGGTACAAGTTATGGTGCTTGACTTCCTGCAGCATAATATCCTATTTCATGCCAGGCATGTCCCTGGACTTGAGAATGAGATTGCAGATGCTCTTTCTTGGTTCCAGATAGACCGTTTCCGCCGGCTCGCTCCGCACACCAACCTGAACCTGGAACCCATCCCTGCAGATTTGTGGAACCTTGGATCATAGAGCTCTGCACCACTGTGCAGGGTTCTCTGGCCCCCTCGGACCAGATCAGCATATGCCAGTGCATTCCGGTCATTTCAGAAATTCAGGGACCAACGCGGATGGAGCTTGGGTTTCCCAATTCAAGAAGCGCAGGTTTTGCAGTTTGCCATGGCATTAAGGAGGGAGGGATTAGCGCCAAGAACGATTGCAGGGAAACTTGCAGCACTGGGCTTCATGAGCCAATTAGCTGGATACCAACCACCCGATTAGGGATTTTTTCACCTGACGACTTTTAGAAGCATGGGCCCGCGAGCAGCCCATCAGCCCCAACTCCAGGTTGCCCATTACCCCCTCATTACTAGTTCAGATTGTTAGCACACTACAGTTAGTTTGTTATAGTTACTTTGAAGTTAACCTCTTTGCAGCACTGTTTAAGTTGGCATTTTTGGGGGCGTTCCGTGTCAGTGAATTGGTGGTTGAATCTGCCAGGGACAGGTAAAACAGGGCGTTAATGTTGCAGGATGTGGTAGTGGGTACCCATAACTTAGTTGTGCAATTAAAAAAATCCAAAACTGACAAGATGTGTTACGGGCATACCGTTAAATTGGCCCAGGCAAGTGAAGAAAGGTTATGCCTGGTACGGGCTCTCCGGGCTTATTGGGCAATTCGACCAGGTGTGCAGGGGCTGTTCTTTTGTCACGCTAGTGGGGCACCAGTCACTAGGTATCAGTTTGTTGGGGTTTTAAGGGCAGCGTTGGCCAAATTTCAATTCCCATACAGGGAGTATGGGTCACACTCCTTCAGAATCGGAGCAGTGACCTTTGCAGCCCAAATGGAGCTGGCAGGGAGGAGAATCCAGGCAATCGGTCAGTGGCAATCTAGGGATTACCACACGTACATGCAGCAGGCACGGATCTATTGACACAATTAACCCATGATGTGTTTTTTCAACAGATTCCACCATGAGTTGGAAACCGGTCATTTGGATCATGGGGCATAGCCTGGTGCGCTGGGCAGCAAAGGCAGCAAAAAACCTTGGTCGGGGGTCTCAGTTGGGATTGTCACAGAAGGCTGTGATCCATTGGTTTGGGCGGAGCGGCATGAAATGGCAACAGCTGCTCCCTACCATGGATTTCCACGCCAGGGACGGGAGACCTGACATCCTGGTAATCCACTTAGGTGAAAATGATCTGCCAAAGCTCAAAGGGGTGCAGTTAATTAGGGATATAAAATGGGAAATAAGACGGGTACTGCCAGGGGTGGAAGTAATTTGGACAGAATTAGTGGAAAGGGTTAGTTGGGGAGTCAGGGTTCCGCCTAGGAAAATTGATAGGACAAGAAAGACTATAAATAGGGAAATTAGAAAATGGTTAGGGGAAAGGGTTTGGACAACAATTAGGCATAGTGCGATTTCACATAAGGAATTGGGGTTATTTAGGGAAGATGGAATCCACCTGTCCTCGGCCGGTAATGACTTGTACCTCCAAACACTGAGGACGGTGCTTATGAGGGTGTTAGGATAGTTATTAGTATTAGGTAGGTTAGGCGTTTTGCACTAGTTGATGGGGGGGGCCAGACCCGTCCGAAGGCTTCGGCGGTTTCTTGGTGGCGGGGGTCCAGTATCGTGTTGATATAGGTTAAGAAATCATAGGAGTCATCTCCTTAAGAGATGTGGAAGCCACGCTTATCGCAATGCAGAGTATGGCAAGCGAGGCGTTGGTTACCCTGGGAAGTGGTGACTTTGGGCGGTGGTACGGCATTGTATGGCCCCCACCGCCGGACACCCCATTTTCCTTACTCAAGTCCTGAGGGACTAAGACCCACACCTTTTGGCCGCGCGATCCGCGCTGGACGAAGGGGAGGCACAGTTATGGTTGTGCCAAGGTTATCGAGGTTACGCTGAGACGCTGAGGTTTAATGTTTTATAGTGATACTGGACCCGGATCGCAGTAGGCGATGTCACCCCCCCACCTATTCAATTTGTGTAATTTGGATTAATAAAGGGTGCAGTCATGTTTAAATCCATGAAAAGTGTCATGTCTCATTTCTGGGTGCGTGACAATGGACACCGCATACAGTAACTGCAGAATCATTTTTGCCTTGAACAGGGACAGAGCAGGGGATGCCAGATTTCCACCTTGGGAGTGGAAAAAATCCACCATAGAGTTGGTAGTTTTACAGGCCAATAAACTGGCTGCTTCAAAATGCACAGACCATTGGCCTGTTGCTGAAAACACCACCCCCAAATACCTAAAGACACGGACCTGGTCGAATACAATTCCATCCATTAACCATCTATGCTGACAACGGGCATGTCCTATTACCAAGACCTTGGTCTTAGAATAATTAATGCACAGATTCTGTTGTTTACAATAAAGCAGAAACCTGTCCATGCCCTTGCGCAGATCAACTTGGGATGTTGATATCAAGACAGTGTCACCTGCGTACAATAAGATGAGTAACCTCCGAGCACCTAGCTTAGGGGTATGTAAATTGTTTCCTGCCATATGGGGGATAAGATCGTTAACACAGAAACTAAATAGTGGCGGAGCCAATATACATCCCTGGCATAATCCTCTACAAAGAGGAACATCGCTTGAAAGTGGACCATTCCTAGCAGGGCGGATGACATAGCTGGGAATGGGTTTGGCATGACAAGGATTGGGAGAACACAGGAGGAAACATGGGGAGGAGGGAACTGGGCTGAAATCAGGCCTGAATGATGGTATCAATAGTTGGGACAGCACTCCAAGCCCTCTGGGGCCAGGGTTTTGAGACCCAGGGCCTGACAGCTGCTGAAATGCCCACTCATTCTAGTTCATTAGGCACAGGTCATATTGCACCTGTGCATCCCCCCAGTGACCTATGAAGGCCTGGATTTCTTTGTTGGTCTACAGGACCCTCCTCTGGCAGGGGGTTGGGGGCCTTCTGCTGGTGTAGTGGGGTTCTGCGCTCCTGCTGATGCTGTTCCTGAGACAGCAGTGCTAATGGATGCCTGTGAACAGGATGGTAAAGATGCATCACATATAACATGTTACTACTATAGAATGGCTGCTGTGCCTTCCCCCAGGTGAGCTGACTTACTGGTTCAGCCTGTCCCTGTTCCATATTCTCCTTTTGGGTGGTGGTGTGGGCTCGGCATTGGATTTAAGCTGAAGTACAGAACAGGGATGCCTTTGGAGCTGATTCCCTTTCAGGTTTCTGGGCCCATCTTGTGGGGAGGGGCGTTGAGGCATGGCCATTCTGTTGACCACTCTAGTCTTTTCACCTGCAGCTCTGTGGTACTAGTGGTTCTCGATCCATGGTGGAGCTGGATGGGACCTAACAGATGTGTGGCCCCACGTTGCCCAGATTGGCCAGGATGGTGCAGCTGGTGGCCCAGGATGCATCTTCAAGCTTTTTCTGAGGACATATCCCATAATATCTGCCTGCCCACCCCGGGGCATACACAGGCCCACATCTGGCAGCAACAGAACAAACGTGCAGGTGAGTCCTGGGTCAATGTGGGCTACCGTCAAGTCTGTTTTCACCCTCTGAATCCATTTGAATGAAGCGTCTACAAAGCACTATTCATTTCCCACTTTGTTTCCAGATTCAAAGTTTAATTTGATTTTATTTTGATTTTGGTATTTTGATTATTTTGTTATTTCATTTACTTCATTCCAGTATTTTGGCTACTTCAGTATTTTGGTATTTAGTTTTCAGTATTTTGTTTGCTACAGCCAGCGATATTGCACACTCTAGCATTGTGTGATGGTGTTATTGTGGTAATACTATTAAATAATTATATCAATATAATTATTATTATCAATGTATTTGTATCAGTATATTTAATTACTATTAACATTATTAATTTGTTAATTCAAAATTTAGTAGTAGTAGTAGTAGTAGCAGTAGTAGTAGATTGTATTTTATTTTAAATTTCTATGCCACTCTTCTCCAAACAGGGACTCAGGAAAGGGTGACTTACAAGGACAAAAAATGCAATATTAAAAATACAAATACAATTCAAACCAACCCAGCTCCAGCCTCCCTACACTTCATTACAAATAAACATTAGAAATACAAATGAATAACACCAATACAAAAAGATTCCGAACCTTAAACCCACCCCAGCACATGTGCCTCATTGCCATCCCCTGGCCAGTCCCTCCACTCCTCCCAGAAATGGAGTCAGTGCTTTTTGGGGGCAAAGCCAAACACCTTGTGCAGCTGTGGCCAGCATGTGTGCAGGTCTACCAGACATTTGGAGGGCTGACAGTGCTCTGAGGAGCAATTGACCTCCCGGACTGTTGTGATAGATTGGAAGCGTCATGGCATCAGAACATTTCCAAGTAGTGTGGTAGGTGACATGGCTCATTCTCTCACACATCCTCTCCCCAGTGGAAGATGAGGTGACTCATTGGACTTTCTTTGGGTAGTTCTTTTTAATGTCTGTTCTGGAGTTCCATATAATGGGATTTTAGCCAGTCATTCCTGCCATGTCTGAGCACTGTTGACCCCAGACTGAATAAACTGACTAGCTGGACTCCCCTCTGTGTTCAGAGTGCTATCCTTTATCTGGCTCCATTATTTTTCTGTCTCTTCTCATCAAATTAAGACAGCTGTCAGGACTCAGAATTTGAACCACTGGCCTGGTTTCTTAGAGCCACCGCAAAGCTAGGGTGACCAGTTCGTGTCCTATGTCCTGAGAACCGCTGAGCTTTCTAAAGAGGCTATATGACTTTCAATAGGGGATATGTACTTGATTGTCCTTAGAACAGTGCTAAGCAGTTTTTTTGAACCAACAGAGCACTGCCAGTCCTTAGAATTTCTCACAGGCCACCTAGCCTTACTGGACACAGGCAGCCCAACACATGTTGATTTTGGATTAGCCATGGCCATATGCATCAGGCACCTTTGGCCCCCACTATTATCACATGGTCAGAACACAGGTGGTATTACAGTCTTTCTCCAGCCTCTCCATATTTATTTATTTATTTATTTATATATTAAAAAATTATCCCGCTTTCTCCCACCACAGGCAGCCCAAAGCAGCTAACAACAATACGCATAATATAATAAGACAGTTCAATTCAGTTCAAAGACAGTTCAACAATAAAATAAAACAACCACAAAACACACCCATACCACCCTCCCTAATCCACCCACCCTACCCCTCTCCCTCGCCAAATGCCTGATGGAACAGCCAGGTTTGTCTGGTGATGGCTGCAATTCTGGTGTTGGCAGACACCAAAGCCCACTTTGCTACAGCCAGCTCCAAAGATCACTTCCTTGGCCTTGCAGACCAGTTTGGGTCACTCTGCCTAGAGCCTATGAAGATTTCTCTCATAGATGGGAAAGAATTGTATGGTGAAAGAGGACAGCTGTAGAAAAAAGGACTGATGGTGGTGGGCCACATACTATGAGGACCCCACCAGGTCCAACACACACACAGGCAGACATCTTGCAGACACAGCCCCTCAAGCTGATTCCGCAATACCCATAACTACATGGATATTTAGGACTCCATGGCCCTTTTCAAAGAGGCACAGGTGCATGGGGGGGTGCGGGTGAGGGGTGGCACGGTAGGGGGGTGCATGGGCATGCTTTCCCACAGACCCCCACCCACCTCCACCCATCTCCATGCATGAAGCATCCAGCATTGGTGCCCATTGCTCTGTGCATGGGAGGTGGGTGCTACACGGGAGTGCACCCCCCCACACCCACCAGCCATGGCATTCCCACAGATGCCCACCCATCCCCCCACCCACTGTGGCATTCAAACAGACCCCTACCCACCCACTCACATGGGCAAGGGGGGGGCATCCATTTGAAAAGGCACTATGACTCTTCTCTGGTTGTATGTTTTGCAAGAAGACCCTTACACCATGGGGAAGCTGGGAGTAGCAGAGGGCAGCACATCTGGTTCCCCTCTTCCCTCATGCTCTATTAGTGTCAGCCTATTGGAAATAGGAGGAAAGCCCCCAGCTCACCAGGCCCGCTTGCAGCCTTCAGGACTGAAGGGCAGGGAACCAAATCAAAGCTTCCTTTTTTCCCCCCTGAGTGTATCACTGGCTATTGTCCTTATCAAACAAAGCCCTTTCATCAGAGCTTCTTTAACACACTTTATTTCTCTTTTATTTTGCTTTGAAATAAGCCGGGCAACAATTAATTTCAGAGAGAGAGAGAGAGAGAAAGAGAATTCAACAAGGATCTATTACTACTCTCTGCTTCTATTGCTGTAATGAAAATCTATTTCCTTTCCCTTTTGTGTCCCATATAATTTAATGCCCATTTTATTAATGGTCTGAAATAATTACGGAACCTTTTGTGATTCTCAAGTATGTTTCATTTAATTGTGCAATAAACGCCTAATCTCTTCCTCCATCTGAAGCTATTATGGCATTAAAATTAACAATTATGCAGCAGCGCGCCCGGGTCCATAGAAATCACTCCAGATAACTAGACATATATAAATCATTCATGAGAACAATTTCTGAAAAGAGACGGAGGGAGGGGAAAAAAATGTGTGGAGAATGACATTGGGAAGCCAAGGGTCTGTTCTGTAAGAAGATAGCAACACCTTACAAAAATCTTTTCTCCCCTTTCCTTTTTTGTTATTATTATTTTACTAATTGTGTTATGTGGCACGGGCTACCCCCCCCCCCTTCTATTAGCCTGACAGATATTTTCAGAATTAATTAACCGTTAGCTCAGAGGATAAATTGTTCATTATCAATTTTCCCCCCTTCTTTCTTTCTTTCCTTTTATAGTTTTTCTTTCTCTTTCAGGCCAGCAATTACACTCTCCGCCTTTCACTGGCAGGTCCTGTTCTGTAGGAGGTAATCCAAATGGGGAAAGTGCTTTTTCTTTCAGCCCTATTCACTTCTCCTCTTCTCCCCTTTGTGGAATTTAATAACCATGGCTGATAGGCACACTGTGGACAGAGAGGTTAAGTTTGTTGTCTCAGCACTTTGCTGACAGGGGACAGCTCAGGAATCCGGCAGCACAGAGCCAGGCCTCCAGGGTAAAGTGCTTTGCAGCTTCTCCAGCTTCACACTGCACTGGTGTTTACTTGAAGGAGGACTGTGTTTTATTTCCAGAGTTGAACCAAGCAAACTTTTGCAAACTTCTAGAAAGCCAAAAGCAGCTGGTACCAAACATAGTGTGATCAGAGGCTATGGAAGCTTCCTCCTCTGGATGCCACCACTTGCCTTCCTTGCCCATGCAATTCCTGCCCTGCAGTTTCATTATTAGCAGAGGCTGTCAGCTCCAGACTTTTCTCATATGGCTAAAAGGGACCATTAGTCACAAAACTGATCTAACCAAACTTTAGGCCCTTGTGCCTAAATTTCCCTCTATTTCCCAAGAAGGAAATTTCCTGCATTTGTGTGACTCCCCCTTGCTCTCATAGGGTGCACCTTTTTCCTCCTTCTGACAAAATGAGGGTTATTTGCATAGAAAGGCTTTACACATCAAACACATTAACTCCCATGCACTCAGGGGACATCTGGCACCAGTACAAACACTGAGTAATGGGACACAGAGAGTAAAATGCAGCGAAGGGCAATGCAACTTAGTTTCATACCCATTAGCACCAGATTTCTTCCCCCCTGTCTGCTCTGCATGACTTAGGACCAATGCCCTTTCAGTATGCCATAGCTCTCCTGCTGTATGGAAGCTTTGGGATGACCATGGGCATAGACAGCTGGAGGCAGCACAGGAAACAGGGTTGTAGGATCTAGGGATATGCAAAGAGAATGGGGTTCTGATGTTTGGCCATTGAGCCTGAAAACTTAGTTCTGGTTCGTGGGTTTGGTCCTGTGGAGTTAGGATTCATAAAATTCTATGCCACCTGGAGACCGCAGAACGTTCATAAAATTCAGCCACCTGGAGACTTGGGGCATTCCAGGAGTGCCCGTGGGGGCATGGCAGGCCACAGAAGCAGCAGCAGCAGCAGCAGCAGCAGCAGCAGCAACAGCAACAGCAACAGCAGAGACCAGGAAGGTTTGTGACTTGGCATCCCAGGTTTCCCAGACAGGCAGGCTCCGCGCTTGGCCACTGGGGTCATGGCTTGCCATCTGAGACACAGTGGTGGCAGCACCAGCAGAAGCCAGGAAGGCTTGGGGCTTGGTGGCTGTCCTGACACCCCTACTTGGCCAGGCATTGCAGGCTGCCAGGCATCAGCGGAGCAGTGACAGAGGCCCAGCCAGGGCTTGGTGGCTGGCACCCTTACTTGACTGGGAATTTCAGGCTGCCTGTCTTTTTGCCAAGTGCTCTGTGCATGGCCATGAGTGGGTGCTCTGTGGTATGGCACCTGCCACTGATGCATTATGCAGTATGGCCAGTATGGCATGCTTACTTGACCGGATGTTGCAGGCTGGCATCATACTTGACCGATCTCAAGAAGCTCTACTGCAAATTGGGCAAGCCTTGCCCAGTGGTGAATCTCATGGACACCCAGCCCCCGCCCACAGGTAAACTCATCCAAGCTATGCCCATCTACAAGAGCAAGGAGCAAATGGCTGATGTGCAGTACCAGTAGCAGACATTAGATTTCCAGGGCACAGAGCCTGTGCCACAGCAGAGGTGGCATCAGCAAAGGCAGGAGCAGTGGAAATTTGATTTCTGGGGCACAGTACCCATGGCACAGCAGTGGCAGCAGCAGTGGACATTGGATTGCCAGGGCACAGTAACTGCATCTGGCACCCATCCTTGGTCGGGCATTGCAGGCTTCCAGCCTCAGGTAGAGCAGCGGCAAAGGTCCAGCGAGGGCTTGGTGACTGGCACCCCTACTCATCTGAGCGTTTCAGGCTGCCAGGCATCGGCGGAGCAGTGGTAGAGGCCCAGCCAGGGCTTGGTGGCTGGCACCCCTACTTGGCAAGGCAATGCAGGCTGCAAGGCATTGGAGGAGAAAAGGAAGAGGCCCAGCCAGGGCTTGGTGGCTGGCACCCCTACTTGGCCAGGCGTTTCAGGCTGCCAGGCATCGGTGGCAGCCTGACTCAGGGTGGTGCGTGAGGACAGCTTAAACTGGGAGGCCAGGAAGCCAATCAGGCACTTAAACCCCATGTCCCCGGCCACTGAGAAGGACTGCCCATTGAGCGCAATCATTTCCCCCACCAAGCATGTGGCTTACGCCACCCACCACATCCTGCAGCTGCTGATCGACTTGGCAACTGCCCCACCCCAGCTCCTCCATAGTGTACTGATGCTTCTGGTCCTCAACTGGCTGCTTCTGCTGTTACTTCTGCTGCTACTGCTGCTCCTCTCCCAGTTGCCATTGCCCGGGGATCGGGCCCTGCCTCTAGAACCGGGGTGGGATCCACCAGCCCTGGACTAACGGGGATCACATGAATAATGGGGGACATTGGTGGCCCATGATGAGCATATGACCCTGAAGCACCTGCACCTGCTCCTGCAGCCGCAGCAGAGACAACCGCAGCCTACTGGACTTCAGGCCTTCCAGTGCCCTGTGTGGCATTGTAGGATGCTGGCAGGAGGCACCGCCGAACCACATTCCTAGTGCCACTGCTGTGAGCCTCTGAAGCCTGTCTCCCAAAATCAGGCCTGTCCAGTTTCGGTCATGGCGATTGGTTCGGGCTACTGCTGATGACTGCTGACACTCTTCTGGAATGGCCCCTGCCACCTCTGCCACATGCCCCATTTTCTGCCTTGCGGGCAGCAGACCAGGCTCTCCTGCTTCCCTTCTCCATTTCTCCAATTCAAATATTACAGAGGTACATTTTATATTTTAAAAATTTATTTATTCAAATTTGGAATTTAATATTATATATAGCTACACTAACTCGAACTGCTATTAACTATTCCAAAACCTATGGAACTGAATGGAATATTATCTAATATCTACAAATGCCTAGCCCTACAAACATACTATAAATATTAAAGCTGAATTACTACACACTATCTCTATCTATCTCTATAACTAAGCTAACTTCTACAACTATCTATCTATAGTATCTAATATCTAATATCTATTGATCTATATATACACAGGGATGGTGGGGGGAAACACAGACCGCTCACAACAAACAACACAGGGAGGGGTACAAAACTGTAATGAATCCTAAATCAATCTAATGCTACTCTAAATAAATCCAAAAACAGGGGAAGGGAATCAGGGATGGAATATATAAATGGAGGAGGGAAGGATTCAATGGAGGGGAGGGAGAAAGAACACAGGGAGGGGTAAAAAATAAAAATGACAACTAAATCTATCTAATCTAATCTAATCTAATCTAAATAAATGAAACTATGGAGGTAAATATGTGGAAATGGGTGAAATAGGAGGAGGATGGCAATGGATTGGGAGGAACACAAATTGCTGGGACAGGGAGACATCTGAAAACAACTGCTGACAGGATCAGTGGCAAGCTCAGAATGAATATGAAGGGGGGGGGCAATTACTTTTGTTACGTACTGTGCCCACCTTACCACAAGCCCCATTGGCTCTGTGCAGCCTAGCCCATGGTCAATAGCAGACTGCGAAGCCAGTGGTCAGAGGAAAAGAGGGATGGTGATTGGGCAGCTGGCTGCTAGTCCACGCCTCTCTCCACCCCTGGGTTCAGGAAGTCTGCTCCTCAGCTGCCCCCCCTCCCTGGGCCTGCCAGTCAGGTTTTTCCCACCCGAACGCATCTGAACGCACCTAAACTGTTCCGGGGTTTCCACGTTCGGTTTGGGCATCCAGTTCAGGCATCCAAACTGGCTGAGTTTGAAGTGAACTCCGAACATGTGAACCGCGTTCGCACATCCCTAGTATGATCATTAGATAAAACAGATTTTTTTATCCCAGCCCCCTGTTTCCTCTCTCCATGAGAGGTTGCTAATTTCCAACAGTCCTGCTGAGGTTTTAGAGCTGTATGAACTCCTATCCTCGGATTTCAGGGCTCACATCCAGGGGCTGAGATGGGTATCAGCTTTCACAATTGTGAAAATAAATCAGCCCTGGTTTGACACAGAGTGTAGGCGGGTCAGAAACAAACTTAAAGCCAGGTACTTTGAATATAGGAAGAGTAAGGTGACTTCACTGCCCCCTCAATATATAGCCCTCAGGTCGAAATATAGGATCCTGATCAGCAACAAAAAGAGGGACTATTGGTGTGCTCAATGGAAAGCCCTTCTGCAGGCTGCCTCTACGGGGGATGCCAAGGGGTTCTGGCAGTTGGTCAATGCCTCCAGTAGGGGGAAGCCATCAATGACTGCTTCATTACTCTCCTCATCCGTATGGATGACCCATTTTGGGAAGTTTTATAATCCCCCTGGAGGAGTCAAGGATCAGCAATGGGACAGTTTAATCCTAGGGCTGAAGGAGGCCCCGGTGTGGCCTCCAGTTCAGGAAGAGGAAATCTAGGCAGTGGTGGATTCCTTTTGGAATGATCGAGCTCCTGGCCTAGACCTCATACGGGCCGAATATCTCAAGGCCCACAAGGACTGGTGGTTGCCAGTCCTAGCTGCTGTATTCACTGCTATAAACAACGCCAGCTTAATCCCTAAGGCCCGGGATAAGGCCATAGTAGTCCCCATATATAAAAAGGGGGCTAAAACCGATCCAGCCAATTACAGGCCTATTAGGCTTTTGTTGGTAGTGTCAAAAGTCTATGGCAAGTATCTTCTAGGGAAATTGGATGGGCCAGGATAAGGTCATTTCTCCTGAACATGCAGGGTTCCAGCAGGGACGCTCTACCATTGAGCATTGCTTTGTCGTTCAACATCTTATTGCCAAGTACAAAGTCCGCCATGGGACCCTTTATGTGACCTTTCTTGACCTCAGGGCAGTCTTTGACTCAGTGGATTGGGCTGCACTGTGGACCAAGCTTCAGGACTCTTCCATCGATAAGCGTCTACTGGCCTTGATTTATTTTTTTCATGCCCACTCATCACTGGTAATTAAAATGAATCGTTATGGTCACATCACTCCCCCAGTTTCTACTTCACTGGGTGTTAGGCAGGGATGCGTTTTGGCCCCTGCTCTTTTTAATTTCTTTATCGATGATGTTATTCCTGCCATGACTGACACTTCTTTTTTTCCACCAAAATTAGCCTCGTGCGCCGTCGGTTGTTTATGTTACGACGACGTAGCATTATTATCTCAGACTCGGGTGGGGCTCCAACGAAAGCTTCAAGATTTTGCAAACTTCTTTCTGGCAAATCATCTGAGTCTTAACTATGAAAAGTCCAAAGTCTTGTTCTTTTCCTCCCAAACCAAATCTCAGGTTTGGACTGTGGAGGTGCAGATGTTTCGATACGTGGGTATCCTGTTTCACAAGTCAGGTTCCTGGCAGGAGCATGTCAACAGAGCCCTTAGAAAGGTTTGTGCCCCTGCCCAGTCCATAAGTAGGCTTTTTGCCAAGCAGGGTAGGACGGTGGTTCTTCCAGCTTTACAGGTTTATAATACCAAGGCCAGGGCTCAACTTCTATATGGGGCTGAACTATGGGCCCCTTTTTTTTCCAACTTAGTGGACAGGGTTCAATCTACGTTTCTGCAGAAACTCTTGGGAATCCCACGAGGTACCCCTCTTGCTGCTATATGAGCTGAGTTGGGCCAAAAATCTTGGTCCTTGGTCGCTAAGGAGGCTGTTCTGAAATTTTGGCTTAAGCTACATTTAGAGCCGGGCTCCCTCCTATTAAAGGGTGTTTTGGAGGATTCCTTTGTGGATCAGTGGTCCTCAAAGGTTGAAGTACAGCTAAAAGAGATGGGTATCTCTTTTGAATACCTGCAACATAAGCTCCCCTCCTCCCTTAAAAAGGAGCTGCTCTTCCATGCTGGGGACATAGGACCCCAGCTGGAGGTTGGTAAGATCAGGTTGTCCCCTCATATTCGGGACTACTTGATGCTCATTCCTGAGATGGGGCAGGTAGCAGCTTATCTGACTGCCCCTATCTCTGGAAGGGCAAAACAACTGCTATGCAGTGCCCGACTCAACAATTTTTCATCTAGTGTTCTAGAGGGATGGATTTCGGGGGTTCCCTATGCTGAGTGCTTATGTTCATTTGACAAATTGGAGGTTGAGTCGGTTGGGTATGTATTATTGAGATGCAACCTATATGATGGCCCATGTCAGGCGTTTTTGGGTTCTCTTTTAGAGAAGTATCCAGGTAGAACCGACCACACCCTTTTAGCTTTAGTTCTTAATAGCTCGTACTCCATGGTAATAAAGAACACTGCGGCATTTCTGCTCCAGGCAGTTCACTTTAGAAAGCTGTTTTTAGGCTCCTTACCATTGCCAGTGCCAATTGGAAATATCTCAATTTGTCTTAATATTAATTAATAGGATGTCCTGTCCTATTGGACTACCAACTGCGATGATATGAAAGTTAGTATTCATTTTGAAATCGTTATATGTGAATTTGTGTTGGTTTGTATGATGCAATGACCTTTGGTGACGCAATAAAGTATTTTGATTTGATATGTGATATCATCCCATAATAATAATTATTTATTATAACCTCTGCCCACCTGGATCTTCCCCCCCCCCCCTCCGCTCCTCCCAAGATAAGACAAGTTCCCTGGGGTCACCTAAAAAAGCCAAGGCCAAACCCCAGATGGGTCCCCAATGTACTCACCAAGAGCAGGCTGAGCTCGGCAGCGTCACCTCTCCACTGTTGCAGGAGAAGTGGATGCTGGGCTTGATGATGGACCCTTGGTCTGACTCAGTATGGAAATACCCAACTTCCTTGATGATGATGATGAAGAAGAAGAAAAAGAAGAAGAAGAAGAAACTGCAATATCTCTCTCTCTCTCTCTCTCTCAACTTCTGAAAGAAAGATAAAATGGTGCCTGTGTGAGTCACCTTTATATGCACTGTCCCCACCCTCACCGTGTGAGAGACAAAGCCTGCACTGATGAGTGAAAGACACTGCTGCTGCTTAAATTTTTTTTTAAAAACCACACAAAGCACTCCCCCTCCCCCCTGTAGCTTCAGTTCCCCCAGCCAGTAGCACACACATCCATCACAACACAGTCACACACACACATCCATTGATCCCCCTGCTCCTCCCCACAGGACACCGAGGGCTCCCACCCAATTAACATTATAAATGCTGCCAATTCTCTCTCCATAGACCTCAGTGAAATAGTGCCCCAAGCGATCCTGGCAATGCATTGCTGTTTGCGAACACACACAGTGGACTGAATTTCTAGCTGTCCAAAGCGTGTTCTGCAAACTTTTGACCCTTGCAGGTCTCCTTCTGAGTGTCTCTGGGTCTCCCCTCCCAGGCTCCCCCATGCAAGTCCCGACATGCAATGCGACCCCTCTGCTGACTGTAAGTGACCAAAGTGGTGCTATTAATAGTTGTGCACGCACATAGCCCAAGAGCTCACTCGCACATATGCAGTTCTCTAACATGCAAACCAGAAGTTCAGAGCACCGGAGCAGCTTGAAACAGCTGCGCCAGCCTCTGAATGCACGGCAGGCTGGCAGCACCTCCCAGGGAAAAAACAAAAGCAAGGTACTGTGTGAGGAGGGTGCAGGGGCCAGGAGGGGTCTTGCCCCTGGCACCCTAGGGGTAGCATCGCACCTGTTCTGTCCTCTGAACTCTGCTACTCAGAGCATTAACCAGTTGGGTTTAAAGAGTAGTCTTTGAGCTGCTATGCCAGCATTGCTACTATTAAAGTGAATGGGGTTTCTCTCACCAAGAGGGTCACTCCCATCCCATAAGCTATGTCTTTCAATCCCCAAGAGTTCAAATACCCTGGCCACATTCCCTCATACAGCAAATCAGTGCATGTTTCTTTCCCTCACATAATTTAATGCTGTGGGAAAGTTTCCATGCGCTTAATTTTCTGTACTTGCGTTTGTTAAACAAACGCATGAGAGGGCAGTGAAAACCTACCTTTGTAGAAGAGCATGTCCAGATACCTACATGGCTCCTGCTGTTAGAACGCTGCAGAATGCGCATGGCCAGAAGTCCTCTATTCACTTCCAGGTTCCCCCGCCGCCACTTATGGAACCGCCGCTGCTGCCTCCTTCCTTGCATGAATAAGGTTAGTCAGAATGTCACTAGCCTTAAAGTAGTTTGAATGCCTATAAAGTAGTTTGAATGTGCTAGTGACATGCTGGTGTGAATGAATGAAGGCGCATTTTTAAATTGCCTGCATTCACAAACACCAACGTGTTTCAATACGTGGGAATGCGCTGCCTATTCCTATCCAGCCCTCCCATACCCTGTTTGCTTCCCCAAAGGGTTGTGTAATAGTAAGGAATTTCCTGAGCAAAATTCCCAGTCTAGGTTTGAGTAATAAATGCTCTCACTCCACCCATATAGGAATTAACCACACAGGCAAAAGATGTTTACAGGAAGTAGAGAACTAATTTATTAAAACGCAAGACAAAGACAAAGAATGATATCTGATACAAAATATAGATTAGATACACATGAAAATGAATAAGAATGCAGATGCAGTAATGTATAAATGATTTCATACAGCACCTATAAGTGATTTTAGGAATAAAATGTAATGACTAGTAAATGTAAACTAGAAATTCCAAGTGAGAAGTAGTCTGTTAGAGAAGCCTCCTTAAAGGAGAAGGTCAATCTCCTCGAACTGGCACGTCTTACCCACTAGAAGAAGAAGATGAGAGGCTATGTGAAGTGACATGAGGTGAAGAGTTTCTTTCCCCAATAGTGACTCTGCAAAGTGTCTGGGGTGATAAGCTGCGCAGCTGGCAATCTGACAAATTGGCTCAACTTCTGTAGACCACATCTCTACCAGAATAACGAAAATGTTGAACCCCATAATTATTCTTTAAGCTTAGTAATTTTATTATAATTTTAGCAAGATATAGTGACATTCTGCATCATCCAATCAGACTCCTTATCTCACTTCCCATTTCTTATTCTGACCTGCCAATCTGGCCTTCTTCTCCATTTCTCTCTCTATTGGCATAACTCCAACTAAGGACAAGATCAAATTAGTCTTAGGCCTGGTAACAATGCATATTCCCTGTTCCTCTTTTCTGTTTGCCCGATTTTACTTATGTCAGGTGAACAGTCAGAATATAGCTATTAACCAAATAAACTATTACAATTGGTGTGTGCTGTGAGGGAAGGGACAGGATGTGTGGGAGGCATAGAGGGCAGCAGTCCGACTGCACAGCACTGTCTCCTACTCACACCTCACACTTCCTGTCCTTTCCCATATGGTGTGCTGCACAACCCTTTCAGCAGAAGTGTAGCTTGGTTGGAATGGGTGCCCCATTGGGGCACTCCACTTCAGTCTGCACATGCACGCTACATTAGGGCTGAATGAGAGAAAATAAATTTCTCGCAAGAAAACTTCAGATCTTGGTCCCGGAATGAGTTTGCAGGTGAGAAAATAAAATAATTTTAAAAATCATGGCAACCGAACTGTTATTTGCATGCAAAAATTGGCCACTGCCCTTAACCAAAATGACATTGTTGGGAGTTTGTAGTGTTTTTTTCTTTACAAAAAAAAAAAATTCTCTCTGAGAACTCGGTGAAATAATTCCAGTTCTCGATTTATTGGAGTCAAACTAAGAACCAGGATTTCAACAAGATTTCTCACTTTTTCAAGAGCTCTTATCAGCCCTACTCTACATGAGTATGGGTCTCCTAGTCACATGGGCCCTGGTACAGCTGCACCTATTATAGTTACACCACAGCCCTTCAGGGGAGTGGTTTCTGGAGGAATTAGGGAGCAGAGGAGGACCAGGGAGCATGACCAAGCAGGAGGGGTCAGTGTAGTAAATTGAGTAACCCAGAATATTATGAGCTGGAGCGATGCTTCATCATTTGCACACAATTTTGAGGTTTTGCGTTTTGTTCAACATAATAAGGGAGAGGGAAGGCAGTGTTTCTCAGACCTGCAGGGACCCAAGGCTTGCTACAAACTTGCTAACCCACCTGACAGCACTGACAGCACTTCGGCAGCAGCTGGGCCTGACGAGGGGGCGGAGCCCCAGACCAGCAAGACAGTACAAAAGGGCAGGTTAGCCCACGCCACTGCAAGAGGGAAGGCAGTGTTTCTCAGACCTGCAGGGACCCAAAGCTTGCTACAAACTTGCTAACCTACCTGACAGCACTGACAGCACTCCGGTAGCAGCTGGGCCTGACGAGGGGGCGGAGCCCCAGACCAGCAAGACAGTACAGAAGGGCAGGTTAGCCTACGGCAGCGCTGTAGGTGAGCGCCTAGTGCGCGCACCGAAGGGTCGCGCGCAAAAGGGTGCAAGCCCTTTGGCGTGCCCTTCGGAGAGCCCCGGAGCTCGGGCTAGGTTTTTCTCTTTTTTCTTTTGCCAGCTTGTTTCCAGAAAATAGCCCAGGCATGCAGAGAGGCACACGACCCCCGAGAGCCCTGAAGCAACAAAGGTTGGAAAACTTTATGACTATAGGGGGCCCAGGGGGCTCAGGTACTGTGACTGTGAAAACAATGGCGCCTATTGCTACCTCTAATTATTTTCAACCTCTGGTGGGCCCCCCCAACCTAAGTTCCACTCATTTGGACGCCTCCCCTAGAGATAGATTATCCCAGCAGGAGTCTGCTGAACTAGAACCCAAGAATTTGGTAATTAAGGAGGGGGAGAAGTTAGCGATTTTCTTGACAGACCATGTTCTCCTCACCGCTGAGACTCTAAAATTTATGTTTGGCAAAATGGCGCTAATCCAGGACCAGCTGGATGTCATGACGGGGCTTTTGCAGGGGAAAGAGCAGGATAGGATGCCTGACCCCAGCATGCAGATGCGAGGGCCCCCTCCATCCCAGAATGAGAGCCCTGGCAGGACAGCTCGGCAGGAGCCTGTTCCTGCCCCACCCCCAAGCCAATTCCACCTAACCCTGCCTGAACCTCCACCCATAGTATGTACAGAGACGATAGAGTCCTATGAGCAGTTACCTGCGTCTCTAATTTTTTCTATCTCGCCCCTCCACGGCCGTAGACCCCCTATTTGGGGCTCCCCGTTGGATGTAGCTGAACATCTTAGACCTTTCTTTAAGAAGGTGGTGATTACTAGTAGGGACATTCTAACAGTGGATCACCTGATAAATTCTTCGGATAGGCAGGTTGTCCTGGTCACATTTACCTCCCTAAGACTCCCCCCTATACTTATAAAACATAGACCTAGATTTGAGGCCCGTGCGATTGTAATCAGCCGGGTATACCAGGTGCTCCCCAACCAGGCTAGAGGGAGGGCTCAGGAGCCTATGGCCTCAACGCAAGAAGGTAGGGAAGGAAGGCCAATAGTCCCTAGGCATGCCCTCGTAGGTCCATCTCGGGTGGCTGGGGACAAGCCCCCCCAGACATCTGCTATCCCCCCCAGAGTTAGAGGACAGAAGTTGGTGGCACGCACCCTTTCTCGTCCACCTGGCATCGAGTTGTCCCAGATTTCCTGTCCCTCTCTACCCTTACCGGCCACAAGACCTCCTCGAAGGGGCACGGGAGTGGACCTGGCCCGCAGGGGGCCGCCAGTTTTGGACCCAGAGCTAGAGTTGGAACCAGAGCTGGCAGTAGCCCATATACCCTTGAGCTCTCCTCAGGCCCAATTTCTCCATCGTCTAGAGGCATTGTATGTTCAGTTGGGGGAACTTAAGGCTGGCCCCCTTCTGACAGCCCCAAATAGGGTTCAGGCCAAACACTCCTCAAATTCTCAAGGTGTGTCACTTTCTCCTGTGAGCCGTACATCGGCAAAACGTACCTCTTCTTGTCTCCGTTCGCAGGGGACAAATATGGAAGTGAAAATAATGTTAGATGAGGAGCGTCCACCTTCGGTAGCGGACATATCAAATTTATTAGAATCCCCTTATGAGATATCAGGAAGTGACCAGGAATACCCCTATTCTGCCCACCATTTATCGAGGAATCCCCAGGCCAGACCAGTCAAGGAGACTGCCCAGGGGAGGATGTCTTTGTCCAGCCCTCCCATAATAGCAAGACAGCCCCCCATAGAGGCTACCTTAAGTTCATCAAGTAAGTTACTGGAGATGCGTGTCGTGAAATCTCCCCCGCAGGCAGGCAGAGTATTAAGGCAAAGACCCAAACCACTGACTACTAATAACCAGTGACTAGAGGAAAGGACTTGGGTATTGTCTTCCTGGAACATTGCAGGCTGGAAATCACATTATCCTGACCCTGATTTCACTGGTTTTTTTGAAGGTCAGGACATAATTTTTTTGCAAGAAACTTGGCTGACAGAACCCCCATTTGTTGGGATTTGGCGAGGGTTTAACATTTTCTGGGTAGAGGCGAGCTGTTCCGACTCGCACGGGAGACCTAGTGGAGGACTTGGCTTGTTTATTTCTACAAAAGCTGAAGTGATTGAGTGCTTGGGATCTATTAAAGCAAATTTTTTATTACTCTATTGTAAGTTTAATAATGGATTAGAAATGCTACTTGCTAACGCTTATATCCCCCCGGCTAACTCCCCTTATTACAAACCAGAGATCTGGGTTAACATCATAGAGTTGGTCCAGGCAGCAGCTGATAGATTTCCCACTGCTTTGTTGATCTGCGGTGGAGACTTTAATGCACGTATGGGGAATCCAGCTACTATGCACCGTACTCTGGTGTTAGAGGAATCAATAGACCCGCTAGACATTCCCCTCCGTCATTCTAAGGATAAAGTAGTTGGCCCTAGGAAGGCCCTTATGCAGGACCTGATGTCTAACCTTGATCTTATTATTATAAATGGAAGAGTTAGGGGTGATTGGGAAGGTAATTTTACCTTCCACTCTCCTAAAGGATCTAGTGTTCTAGATCTTTTCTTGATCCCTCCAAGTAAGTTTTTTGTAGTATCAAGCCTAGAGGTGGTGCCTTGGCCCCTAACCAACCACTTCCCCGTAAGTCTTTCCTTGACTTTCATGCTCACGCAACCTACCTCTGAGTTGCTGGGGGACCTGCGGGAGGAGTCCGCCCACCGGGTTCGTGCCAAATGGACAGATAAGCAGGCAACCAGAGTGGCGGCTTTCTTGGACGCCCCCCCTGGGAATGTGTTCATAGAGAAGGCTGGGGACCAGGGAGCAAACATCATAATGTGGTATGAATCTTTTCTTGAGGAATTGACCCCACTAATTACTATACATAGTGATTCCCGAAAGGGGCCCCAGCCTGGAAGATCCGTTTCAGGCTGGTTTGATGGAGAATGCCGCAGGGCCAGGGCAGTTCTCCGACGCTTGGCTAGGAGACTCAAAATAGACCCCAGTAGTGCGGCAAGAACTCAACTTTCCCTTTGCCGCAGTGAGTACCGGAGGTTACTGGTATCTAAATCAAGAGCCTATAATAAAGAACAATGGGCTTCCCTTATGGGGGCGGCTATATCTGGCGACTCCCGCAAATTTTGGGCTTTTATAAGATCATCCCACTCTAGGGGCTCCAACTCGGGTGGACATAGTCTACACCCGCAGGTTTGGCAACACTATTATGAGGCCTTATTTTCCCACACAAAGATCGTTGGTATAGAGCCAGAGATAAACCCCATAAGTAGATTCCAGGAATGGCCCCCGGTTACCACGGAAGAAGTGATAGAGCTTATAGCTGGTCTTAAAATGGGGAAAGCCCCTGGCCCAGATTTTCTATCCCCTGAGGTGTTAAAGAGTAACCCTGTGGGGTGGGCTAAGGTATTAGCCCCTCTCTTTTCCTTTGTTAACAAATCAGGCGCCCTCCCTCAGACTTGGACAACCAGTATAGTAGTCCCCATCCATAAAAAAGGGAATCCAAAACTCCCGGAGAACTATCGGCCCATAAGTCTCCTCAGTATAGTGGCTAAATTATATTCTAAGCTCTTACTGAATAGATTACAATTATGGATGGATAAGAACTTTATTATTGAGCCGGAACAAGCAGGCTTTCGTGGGGGGATGGCTACTATTGACCACATATTCACGCTATCCATTTTAATGACAAAATATACTTCCCACCGCAGGAAACTATTCTTATGCTTCATAGATCTGGAGAAAGCATTCGACTCAGTTTGTAGAGAACGTCTGTGGACGAAACTAAGATCACTTGATATGGAACCCAGACTTTTGTACTTAATTATGAAATTGCACGAGCGAAATTCGCTCCGGGTTCGTTACAATAACGACGGGGCCCTGTCTCAACCCATAGAGGTGCGAGTAGGAGTCCGCCAGGGATGCCTGCTGGCCCCCGCCCTCTTTAATCTCTATTTAAATAATTCAGTCCATACCCTAAAGCAAATAGACACGCATGCCCCTAAAGTAGGAGATCGTAAGATCCCATTACTGCTTTATGCTGATGATGCAGTTCTAATCTCCCAGACAAAAATAGGCCTGAGACGGGCTATGCATTCCTTTGGCGACTACTGCCAGACCGAATTACTATCAGTCAATTTTACCAAAACGAAGGTCATGGTGGTAGGGGCCAGGAGAAATCAGAAATCCCACTCTTGGTCTATTGGGCCAAATCCCATCGAACAAGTTTGGTCCTATAAATACTTGGGGGTAATATTTGCTTCCAATGGGGGCTGGAAAGAACATTTTGTGGCGGTCCAGGTACTTGCAAAAAAAACTATCTGGGCAATTTTGAGGTTCTTTCTAAGCAAAGGGGGAAAATTAGTGCTACCGGCCCTTCGCCTTTTTAGGGCCAAGGTTCTCGGCCAGCTACTATATGCATTCCCCATTTGGGGCCGCTCCTTCCTCAATCTTTTAGAACCCCTCCAAAATGATTTTCTTCGGCGTATAACAGGGGCTCCCAAGGGTACTCCCCAAGCTATCCTACGAGCTGAAGCCCGTTGCCTTCCTTTAAGGGCATATGCCCTCCAAGCGGTGGTTATGTTTTGGGTCAAAGCAACGCTACTTTACGACCAAGAGGGCTCCCTTTTCTCTCTAGTACTGAGGAGTGGGTTGGGAGATTCCTGGTTACGCCAGACAAAACAAGAAGTTGCCTTGCTGGGATTTTCCCCCGAAGCCCTTGCAAACCTAGGACGGGTAGCTATAAAGTCCCTGATAAAGAGACGCATCCAGGACCAAACGATCCAATTGGAGGGGGCTCTTCTGTTTGCTCAAAAGATAGCCCCCGCATATACTCCTCCCAACCCCCAGTGTTCTGACCCTTATTACCTTTTTGTTTGGGAGGATGTCAAAGAACGTATAGCATATCTTAGGCTGAGGACCAACACGTTCCCCTCGGCAATTATGGAGGGGCGATATAAGCAAATCCCACGGACTATGCGCCTATGCCCACTATGCCAGTTGAAGGCGGTGGATACAACTGAACATATCTTTTTCCACTGCCCTGCTCTTATAGGCCCCAGAACCAAATTCCTAAAGGGCCCTCTTTTGGACCCTCTTCTGCTACGCAAAGACACCCAGAGTTTACTCGGGCCTATCGCCTCAGTACACTCTAGAGCAGTGGCAAGATTTGGAGTGGCCGTCTGGAACATCCGCCGCCCATTTTTTCCTTTTCTGCCTTAAGTGCCTTGGATTTAGGGGGGGCTTTGGCAAAAGATTGAAAGATTGAATGATAGCAGGAATAGATCTAAGATAATACGCCTAAGCTGGCTCCCAATTACTATCCGGATCCCGAATAGCAGGTTCGATGTATGTTGTATGTTATTTTACTTTGTATTCATTGTTATGTCATTTGTTAAAGGGCAGTGCCCTGCAAATAAACTTCTTTTACTTACTTACTTACAACATAATAAGGTTCTTCTTTACCCTACAGTAACTGTGAATACATAATATGTTCTTGTCCCCCAGAAAGGACACTTGTCCAAAAGCCAGGATTTCCTACCTCTTACGTCTATCCTACTGGTTGTGCTTCTGTCTCTCTCACACAATGTTGGATCTAGGAAAAGTGGTACTTTGTATGAGATGGTAGTTTGAGTCTTGTCCTAACATAGGAATGTTTACTCATGAGCCTTGTGTGTTGGGGGAACGCTCCCAAATTGTAATCTATAAGCAGGGGAGGAGGGGGTTGGGCAGGTCCAGGATTGTCCATGAATGTTGCTGTTTGTCAAATGTCCAGGACAGCCCCTATCCTGGACCATGTAATTTCCAGGAATCTATCAAGATGTACCTAGTAAGCTCTTAAATAAGTGAAATGTGCTGGAAAATATACAGGCCTTTGCTGAAAGCAGTAAGAAGTAGTGAGAAATATATGGATGACTCCAAGTCACAGATCAAATGTCATAGTGTTGAAACCTCAAGAGTAATCAGTCCCTGAAACAAACAAATAAGTGTATGCATCACTTACTAGTACCACCCTGTAGCAGGGAGCACAGGCTGTTTGGGCCACTGGCCCTTTAAGGGAACTAACACCATTCAGGAGAGTGCAGGTGCTAACTGGGGCCCAGAAGCAGAAGTGGAAAAGGATAATGCCTGGATGCTTCACACCTGGACTTGGGCATGGCTAGACCAGCCCAAAGATCCTGAGTTAGGTTCATTATTATTATTATTATTATTATTATTATTATTATTATTATTATTATTATAGCACCAGCGATATACCTGGTGCTTTACAAAGAATAAGATAAGTGTGGTCCCTGTCCGAGAGCTTACAATCTAAAGGTAGGGGGAGGGGAGACAGGAAAGGGGGAACAGGGGGAGAGACAAGGGATGCAACATTCATGAGGATGCGAGAGCTCAGGTACAGGTTCTTGGCTTGGTTACAGTAAATTGGGAGTTTGCAGGTAACAGGTGGGGGGAAATCCTGGGTGGGGGTGGTTAGCAAGAGCTAGGAAGGGTGGAGCGAAAGATGTGGGTTTTGAGGAGGGACTTGAAGGTGTGTAGGGTGGGGGCTAGGCGGAAGAGTGAACTGGAGTCAGGAAGAGGCATGAGCTAGGACAAGCTTTGCTTGAGGGAACCTGCCAGAGCAAGCAAGAGGCAGAGTTAGAGTAAAGCTCTGCTTACAAGGGGCTAAGCCAGCCTGTAGCCAGGAGGCTACCTCTAGTAGAAGAGATTCCTCATCCAGAGGGAATGTGCCTGAAAGGGGCCTATAATGGAGAGATAAAGGAGCTAACAGAGGGTATCAGCCAAGAGGGCTGCCTACTAGACTTGACCCAGGTCAGAGGGTTGGTGCCTGACCAAGGGTCTCAAGAGACTGTGAGTCCTGTGTATAACTATGAGTGGACACTGCACAATAATAAAGAAACTGGAATAAGAAGGGATCAGGCGTGGCATGACTCCTTGGACGGCATCCTCTCCCAAGTACCCCTCGACCCTGTTACACTCCTCATCGCCAAATGCAATTTTTAAAAAAGTACATCAGAAGCAGACAGCCTAATAGAAAGTCAGTCAGGTCAGGTCTAACCCAGCACTGCATTTCTTATGTTTTTATGTAATGTGAGCACTGACTGTTAAATAAATGTTCAGGTAGATTATCTTAGTTATTTGAGATCTAACTTTTCTATGTTAATTTTGGAATGTGTCAGATATATCTTTTTGATTAAGTGGCATATTAAGTTGTGCTCTATGGAGCATTTATTAATTGCCTATGAAATGGCAAGACCCCAAAAAATGAAGGAGGGATATCCATGCGACACGTCGCTGGTTGAGCATTGTGTCCAGTGACTTCCCATAAACAATATGGCAAACCTAGTTATGAGTTCCCCACATTTGAGGTCCTCTGGGCCCTTATTTTATGCCAGTAATTCTCCCATCTTGTCATTTCAAGTTAATGTATGGCTCCTATGCATGAGCATAAAACTTGTTTGCTGATTTTATCCAGATACTTTAGAAGGCTCTAGCTTTGAATGTGATGCAGCATGTGAAATTTAGGGTAGTTAGTTTCTTTTGAGAGGAAGTGAACCTGTCTAGGTGTATCATATACTGCCTTGCTCGGCAAGTTCATGCAGAATCATACTGCATTCACACCTTATGTCATCACGGCAGTGGCACTCTCGCAAGCAGAAGATGTGGCAGGGGAAGGAGGCGGAGGCTGGCATAACCTCCGGTGCGAACAGGGTTTTGTCGCAACAATACTCATGAATGACAGAGAAGCCCTGTCATTTGCGA
Source organism: Sphenodon punctatus (assembly GCA_003113815.1). Lineage (NCBI taxonomy): Eukaryota > Metazoa > Chordata > Lepidosauria > Sphenodontia > Sphenodontidae > Sphenodon > Sphenodon punctatus. The sequence goes on along the minus strand of QEPC01001081.1, from coordinate 1,902,665 downwards.
ATATTGTTGCTGCAAAACCCTGTTCGCACCGGAAGTTATGCGGGCCCCCACCTCCTTTCCCCGCCGCATCTTCTGCTCGTGGGAGTGCCACTGCCGTGCCGCCGTAAGGTGTGTGTGCATTATGAGTCTCACAAGCACTTACTTAGGCAGGAATCATTAGGCATTTTCAGACAAGACTCTCTTCACCCACTACCCACCCACATGCATGTTGCAGGGCACCCATAAGGTAACCCTGCAACCCTGCAACATGTATAGTGGGTGGGTGGGAAGTGGGTGGAGAGTGTCTTGTCTGAAAACACCCATGTTACCCAAACCTTTATTTTCTAGCTCCCCGTACACCAGCAAGCTCTTTCCCAGGCTCCCAGTGCCCTTTCAGCACCATTCCCTTTTGTCTTCGGCAGTCAGGAACTTGAAGGTCGGTCTGCTCATCAGGCCTAGCATCCTTGTTCCACTTTCCAGGAGATCCTGCTTCTTCTGCAGCTTCCAGACTCTCCCTGCTTTGTGGCCAGAAGTGATGTGAGCATTTTTGCTGAACTAGGCAGCCCCAGGCAGTTTTCGCTACTCTCCCCCACCCCCAAATCCAGCTGCAGAGCTTGGCATCAGGCTGGTTACAAAAAAATAAATAAAAATGAATAGGAAAGCTAACTTTAACTTTTAAGTATTGAAAGACTGTTGAAGTGATTTAATTATATTTAATGATGCTTTTTCAGCATGGCAAGGAATACAAGTATTGCCAAAGTGTAGGCAAGCTTCAGAAATCAACAGGTACCTGTCAGGATGAGAGTGACCCTCCCTAAAGGAGTTCCATTCCATGTTCCCAGCTTGATTCTCTTGTGTTCATTTATCCTTTCTGTCCATTCTGAATGTGATGGCAGCCTGCTGCATCTCATGATGCTCTCTCTTCCCTTTCTCCAGGAGCACTGACTCAAACTATTGAATATGCTCTATTTTATGCTCGATATTAGCAAAGGTTTCAGTCCTGTGATAAGTGAAATTTTATAACAAAAAGTCATCATATTGCTGTGTACAGTGGAGTCCCTCACATGTGGAGTCCTGTAAGGTTTCATCTCATACCCTCTCCTGTTCATTGTGTATATGCAGCCTTTGGGGGAGGTTGTCAGAGGGTTTGGTGTAAGGTGTCATCAATATGCTTATTCCATTTTTTTCTACCCCACACTCTCCTGCTCACCAATTACACCTGGTATGACAGCTTAAGACATATGTCTCGGACTTGGACCTTGCCACAATCCTCCATGCTGTTATTACCTCAAGACTGGACTACTGTAAGGCGCTCTACGTGGGGCTACCCTTGGTGACAGTCTGGAGACTGGTGCAGAATGCGGCGGCTTGTCTCCTATGGGGAACAAGTCATCACAAGCATATTACTTCAGTGCTCCAGTCTCTGCACTGGCTGCCGATAGTCTTCCGGGCAACTTTTCACTCTGTACTTGTTTTCACTCCGTATGAAACATTGCAGAATTTTGACTCCATATGAAAAGTCTGCCAGTTTTCACACAAAGTAAAAAGTCTGCAGCTTTTCACTCCATATGAAATGTTTCAGACTTTTGACTCTGTATGAAAAGTCATTTAACTGTCCTTATGCTGTTTTGTTTTAACAACACAAATGGTGGTCACTGGCTGTTTGACTGCATGTGCATGTGCTAGCAAGTAGAACTGATTTTTTAATGTTTAATAACTTATTTTTAGCTGCACCAATCATTATGACACTACACCAGCATTTGATCTAGACTTCAACCTCCAAGGATGTTTAATCTGGGGGCTCACCTCGTTAGGGAGGAGGATATCTCAATGATTCAAAATTGTCAGGATGCTGTGCATTTTGACCACACCCAATTCACTTTTTAAAAGTTATAACGTTTGATTTTCTGGCTGGATCTTCTTTAAACTTTGCACATATGGTGGCCCCACGAATGTAAGCCATGGATAAATTTTCAGAACTGTAGCTCAAGCAGTTTCCTCAATATTGAGGCTTCAGTAATCCCCTGTTTATAATGGAGAGCGGTTCTGCCTTTAACTTTGGGTATTTTCAGACGTTACGGGCGGGCGGTTCACCACAGCGAACCCCCAGGGGGGGTGAATAGCACAACCACGGCCCGGGGTGGAAAAACGACCCAAACAGACGCAACGGGACTTGGACCACGGCCGGGAACCGGGCCGAACCATCGCGGACCAGGGCAGCACAACAGACGTGCAGCCGAACCCCCGCCGGGCGCAAAACTCCCAGAAGGCACCGGGCAGGGGCGGGACACAGACATGGCCGCCTGAGGGCAAACGAAGCCAAAAGGCACACAAGGGAACGACCACACAAGGGAAACAGGAAGGGAGGGGGGAAGAGGGAGAACAGGCTGACAGCCGACACACACAGCACACGCACAC
>QEPC01001081.1:1869077-1881632 GCA_003113815.1 Sphenodon punctatus | reverse complement strand
TCTACAGAACTCGTCTGTACTCTGTACGGGGGAGGGAAGGTGGTCACGTAAGGACAGGTGGGGGCAGGGCAGTCAGTGACGGCATCGGCGATGGCGGTCGGTGACTGCAAGTGAGCATAACGCCGGCGGCGCTTGGGGGCGGGGCATAATAGCAGTCATCATCACGCCGCCTGGCTCGGCTGCGCTAATCAGTTAGACTCTTGGGTTAATGTAATTAATAAACATTATTTTATTATTTATATTACAAAGTATGCCAGCAAAACACAGCAATAATTATATTATTAACAAAAAAGACAATTACACAAATGTAAAAGTAATAATTAAAAAAAAAAAGCTACATTAAACAGTGGGGATTTGAACCAGGAGAACTATAGCTACAAATTGTATGGTAAGCTGGGACCGTAACAACTATGCCAACAGAGTTCTGTTGTACAGCATGCTTCTTCTAGACTGAGGAATTTCAGAATGAGGATTGTAAGACACTCTTCTGCATGGACTTCACACAGTACAGTATCACACTTCATTCCTTCAACTTTCAGAGCCGGTCCTATGATGTAAAAAATGACTCGGTCAGCCAGTACACAGGTCACTTTAAACTCCAGTCCCTACATGAGTTTTGGTCAAAAAAATTTAAAAGATCAATTTGCCATATAATAAAAACACTAACCAGTTGGACAACACTTGTCCCAACCAGAACATGTTGTCCATGCATGTATGTCTTGAGAAGAATGAGCAGTTACTGCTGTACAGAGAGAGAGACACACACACAGCACCAGTAGTCAGCATGACAGCATGACAGCACAGCGCAGCAGCGGCAAGTCATCATACTCCCTTCACGGAACCGCGATAAATGCTCATTACTGTGTCTCATATATTAAATTGGAGGATCGCGGGAAAAGACCACTGATTTTATATGACAACGGTAAGGATCAGCAAATTGGAAAAACACATACCTGCCACATCTGCGGATTCTTGTAGCGGAAGAATCGCAGAATCGCAGGGTACCGGGCGGAATTCTGTGAGGCGCAACGTGGGATGGAATTGTGGTGCGGTAACAGCTGCTGCCGCATCAGCCCTATTCTGGACTCTTAAGCTGCCAGTTGCCTTGTTCAGAGCCCCTGCAGCGCTGCTCCCTTCCTGCCCATGGCAGCCTCTGGCTGTTCCTCCCACAGCCTGTCCAAGCTGTCTGTTCTCCCCAGCTGTAGCTGCTGCCGCTCCCATCAGGGCTTTTCTTGAGCCCAAACCCAACTGATCAGACCAACCAATCAGGACCAAGGCCACTGGGGCATTAATCTTCCAGCTACCAACTATAAGGGGTGGAATCACAATCGAAAATACAACACAAGAAATACTAAAAACAGTTTTCTGTATTATAATAGTCATATAGAAAAAACAAAAATAATCATCATAGATCATATATCAAAACAACAATATCAACAATACAAGGTATGTTTATTAGAACAACTCAGAAACATGACTGTGTCCAACAGTGAAGTTTTATTTATCATCTAATTTACTTTTTGGAAACAGAAGGGCTTCTATAAAATCCATCACTTTCTTTGGGATGAGTTTTGTGGGATACTAGATAGGGTTAATCAGTCAGTTTCAGCTCTCATACTGAATATCTTTATGATATGTATATGACAATGATTGCCAGAAACTTAAATATAAGCTGCGGATACTGGCATATAAGATGAGGCTAGTTAGGTGAGGCTAGTCCCACCCTGGACTCATCTGATCCCCCTAGCTACCGGCCAGTCTCCCGCCTTCCCTTTGCCTCAAAGCTTCTGGAACGTGTTGTCTACTCTTGCTGTCTGGACCTCCTCTCTGCCAACTCCTCCCTGGACCCTCTCCAATCCGGCTTCCGCCCCCTCCACTCTACTGAAACTGCCCTGGCTAAGACCACCAATGATCTACTTGTCGCTAAATCTAAGCATCTCTACTCCATCCTTGTCCTCCTTGACCTCTCTGCTGCCTTTGACACTGTTGACCACTCGCTCCTATTGGACTCCCTTTACTCCTTGGGTTTCTGTGGCTCTGTCCTTGACTGGTTCTCTTCCTACCTCTCTGACCGCTCCTTTAAAGTCTCACTCCCTGAGTCGAGCTCCTCCTCCCTCCCCCTTTCGGTTGGGATCCCCCAAGGCTCCGTCCTTGGCCCTCTCCTCTTCTCTATTTACACCCTGTCCCTTGGCAAAATTATTGCCTCCCATGGATTCCAATACCATCTCTATGCTGATGACAGCCAACTCTATCTTTCTACCCCCTCTCTCCTCCTCTGTCCACTCACGCCTCGTCAACTGCCTCTCTGATATCTCCGCCTGGATGTCCCGACGTCAACTCAAGCTCAACATGGCCAAAACTGAACTCCTCATTTTTCCTCCCTCCTCTTCCTCTCCCTCTAACCTGCCCATCTGCATCAATGGAGACACCATCCATCCTGTTCTCCAAGCCCGTAGCTTGGGCTTAATCTTTGACACGCACTTCTCTTTTAAACCTTACATTGACTCTGTTGCCAAATCCTGCCGATTCGCCCTCCATAACATTTCTCGGATCTGCCCCTTTCTCTCTACCTCCTCGTCCAAAACCCTTGTTCATGCCATGGTTATCTCTCACCTCGATTATTGCAACCTCCTCCTTGCTGGACTCCCTCGCTCTCACCTGTCCCCCCTTATCGTAATCCAAAACTCCACTGCCAAGGTCATTCACTCTGCCCGTCACTTCGACCATGTGCAGCCTCTCCTCTTCTCTCTTGGCTGGCTCCCCCTCCCTGAACGTATCCTGTTTAAACTCCTGGTATTCACGTTCAAAACACTCCACAACCAAGCTCCTCCCTACCTCTCAGACTTAATCTCCCTACAGACTCCGGCACGTGCTCTCCACTCTTCCTCTGTCCCCTCCCTCACTCTCCCTCATTTCTCCTGCTCACCTAACTGCCTTCAACCCTTCTCCCTCACTGCTCCCCATGACCGGAACTCCCTCCCTGCCCACATCCGCCTTGCCCCCTCCCTCTGCTCCTACAAATCCCTCCTCAAGACCCACTTTTTCCTCGCCGCCTTTCCCAATGCCTGCTAGTCGTTTCTGTAAACCTACTGTCTGCCCTCCTCGGCAGACTGCTGTAACCAACCTGATTGTAACCAAACTAAGCACACGCACCAGGGACTTCACATCCACTTGAATGTTTGTTAGTCTTCTCCCCTGTCTCTCCCACTGTCCCCTCTTCCTGTCTCCCCCTCCTTGTCTTTTAGATTGTAAGCCACAGACAGGGACGGCATCTATTTCTATGTTTTATACAGCACCAGGTCACACGTCTGGCACTATATTAATAATAATAATAATAATAATAATTAATAATAATAATAATAATAATAATAATAATAGTTAAGGGAGAAGGAATCAAAAGGCAGTATTTAGAAGAGAAAAGGAAATATAGGGCCTTGGTCAAGAGGAAAAAGCAGGAATTCCAGTTATCGCAGTGGAGGTGCTTCGCAGAAGCCGTGGAGAAAGGGGATGGGAAAAAATTCTGGCAGATTTCAAACATGGGGTTCTGTCCGGAATATGTTCCTAACCCAGAGATATTTGCTGGAGACTGGGAAGATTTTTATCATGGCTTATTCAATGGGGATGAAAGCCTGGAGGTAGATGGGATGACCGAGGACATACTGACTCCCTAGATTGGCCTCGGCTGACCATTCAGGATATTAGGGACCTTATTCTGGGGTTGCCAAGGAATAAAGCATCAGGAGAGGATGGATTGACTGGAAAATTTTTGAAGTGGAACTGTGAGTGGTGGCTCCCCATTTTTCAGAAATTATTCAGTTTTATAAATCTCTTCGGGATAATCCCAGCCAAATGGAACTCGAGCATAGTGGTGCCCATTTATAAAAAGGGGGATAGAGCTTCCCCATCAAACTACAGGCCAATAATCCAGATCAATATCCCTGCTAAACTTTATGTTAAGACCCTACAAGCCAGTCTAGAGGAATGGTTGGAACAGAATAAGATCATTAAGATAGAACAAGCGGGATTCAGAAAGGGCAGTGTTTTGTCCTGGCACACATAATTAATAAGTACATTAGGATAAGGAGCACAAAATTGTATGTGGTCTTCACTGATCTATGCCAAGCATTCGATTCAGTGGACAGGCGATTGCTTTGGGAGAAGTTAAAATGGGCAGGCATAGAGTTAAGGCTGCTAGCCTTGATCCAACGGCTTTACCAGTTCACCGAAATTAGAATTCGGATCTCTAATACAGGTGATTTGTCAGGTCCTATAGTTACAACTAAGGTCGTGAAGCGAGGCTGTGTGCTGGCACCTACGCTCTTCGCCACCCTAATTTCACTAATGAGAACTGAGCTGGAAATACTCCCAGTTAAAACCAGAGTCAAAGGACAATTGTTTAGGTACTGGTTTAAGATACTGGATATGGGTGAGAATTTCCTCCCTAAGGCCTGTTGGTTGGAAACAATGAGTGCCTCCTTGGGGTCCTTCTGGAGAGAGGACCTGGCCACTCTGCTCAACAGATTAGGATATAGATATCTGCTGCTGACCCAAATGATACCCACCCACCTTAGAGTGGAGATTTTTCAACGGCTGGAGGATATATCTGGGCAAGAAAAGCTTGCATAGGTAGCCTCTAATAAAGTGGCCCCTCTTTATGCCAAGTTGAAAGAGTCCTGGGTAGAGAAAAATATCTGACCAGTCGTCGTAACTTTAAAATACTAAGGACATATACACTTTGTCGATTTCAACTAATGCCCTCCAAAGTGCTCGAAGGGCGGTACAACCAGATCCCTTGGGCCGCGCATAAATGTCCGTGCGGGCTGGACCAAACTGATAATTTGTATCATGTCATTTTCAATTGCCAGTTTATAGAAGCTGTAAGGGCCAAGTGGCTGAACAAGATTCTGGGCAGGAAAAAGTTCTGGTCGGGCAACTATCATCTTCAGTTTTTATTAACCACCTGGGATGGGAAGCAAGTGAGAGAGATAGCCCATATATTATTTAGAATGCTTGAAGCTAGGCATAAGACTGGCAGATTTAAGATTGCAGGTAAGGAGGCAGGGGGTTTAATAATATGTACTTGATCAATTAATCCAACTGGCCTGGTCTATAGACGTGGCACATTTACAGATAAAATTATAAACAATGTTTAAAAATAACGCCTGCAATGTTGTTTTGAGATGAGAGTGCGGGGGAGGTGGTGTTGGATGGTGTGGTGGGTTTTCTGGTCGATCTGCCTTGGCCATAGCTTATTGCCAACGGGCATGTACAAACAGAGCATATACAAATTTGGCACATTAATTTTAAGTATTTTATGTATTTTGTTGGTTCTGGATGCATGCTTTATTTTATTTGTTTTTGCCATTTTGACTGTTTGGCAATAACCTTGTGGTTACGCTATTAATAAATGTATTGAATGATTGATTGATGATATGTATCCATTGATTTATCTTATGAGTATACTCTGATTTTTTGGATAAACATACCTTGTATTGTTGGTATTATTGTTGTTTTGATATATGATCTATGATAATTATTATTTTAGTTTTTTCCATATGAATATTATAATAAAGAAAATTGTTTTTTAGTACTTCTTGTTCCGTATTTTCAATTGTGATTCCACCCTTATAGTTGGTAACTTGCTTTTGGGGTGGGTTCTATAGTCCTTTTGAGTGTGCGCATGAATCTTCCACTCATTCTGTTCCATTTATTATGGCTTGAAGGAGCCCTCCTGATAGAGCAAGGTATCTCCTGAGGGCACAGCTGGGGTTTGCTGAAAATCAACTCTGGAGACTCTCCTGAGAATTGCCTCCACCCCTCCTACAGCATGGGGGCAGGGGGCAGGCTTCTTGCTGCTCCTGCCTAGGAAGGGAGACAGGACACGGGGGGTGATTTCCCGCCCTCGGGATTGCAAGGCCCTGAGGGTGGAAACGCGGCCATGTGTGGGCCAGGCAGGAAATCTGGAACCCTGCTGGGGTTGCTAGGCAGCCCTGGCAGCTAGTGATTGGGCGGATTGGACCATGTGGGCCCAGACAATCTGGGCAGAGCCTACCTCCAGATCCTGTAGGTTTCCAGCCTCAGTTGGGGGCTGGAACCAAAGAGGAAGCAGCAGCGCTGAGCTTGCTTCTGCTGTGTTGAAGGCATGGACCACGTGGGGCCCAAACTATGCCTGGCCTGCCACGTGACTATCATTATATCGAAGCTCTCCTGAAAGAGCTGCAGGCCTCGGCGGGTGCACACCAAGGCTGGACCTGAGTGAACTGACCCAAACCACCCTCAACCCTCAGTAGGAAGGGGGGCTGTACCTCCCCACGGGGAAAGACATAAAGAAGGTCACCACCACCACAAGTAGGCGGTGGCATGGTGCTCGGCAGATGGGGCCCCCATGGCGGCAGGGGTGCCAGAGTGAGGGACTGGCTCCATCCTCGGTGTCATTGCCCCCCCAGCCCAATTCCAGGATGATCATCCAATGGGGCCAGCAAAGAGGGTGTCAAGCAAGGGTGCCCGGGATCAGCAAAACAGCCCCCGGGAGCCTGGGCCCCCTCCATTGTTAAATGATCCCCCATTGGCCCCTGGGTCAGTAGGCCTCTCAGGGCAAGGAGATGGGGGATGGACAGCCCCACATGGGCTTGGAAGGTCCCCCGCTGGGGGCTCCCATGGTGGGCTCAACCTATATGTCTTCCTCTGCTCTGGGCAGCAGGCAGCCTCACCTTTGGCAGCACCAGGCTTGGCCCCCCATGGGGTGGGGTAGCCACAATTTCTATCTTACAGGGATGCTCCAGCCCTGCACGGTGAGGAGACTGGCAATCACCAGGAACCCCAGGGATGGGAGAGGAACAAACTCCACCAGAGGTTCGAGGTGATCAAACATGCCATCCAATTGATGGTGCAGAAGTGTGCCCACAAACACCAACCTACCAAAAGCTGCCTCACCTGACCACGCAACTCGACCCAGGTGAAGCAGGGGCCCACTCACAGGGGGCGAATGACACAGGCGCTGGGGTGCTGGTCCAGGCCTGGCTCTCGGCAGCATGGGTCCCCAGAGCTACCAGTGGAGTGGTGGCCATTCCCCTGGACTCGGGGCGGACCCAGCTGCTGTGGTGAAATGGGGCATAGATACCAGTGATTTTGCTGCCCACCCCTAGTGCTGAGGGGAGGGGGTTTCCCCTCACATCCACTGCCCCCTGCGGACCAGCAGGATGGGCTCTCCACCTTGGGGGACAGGTGCTCCAAGTGTGGCCCTCATTGCCTGCCCACTCTGGGCAGCCAATTGTGCTTCCAGGCTTGGTGCAGTCCCCTGGGGAGGTTGCCAGACAGTGCCCCCCACCCCCCCGTGGGTGGCAGGTATACCGTGGTTTCCACCCTGATTGGGGTCCACCTCCTTCCAGCTACACTGGAACAGATTTGGAAAGGGGAATATATAGATATATTTGCACTCCTGTTCAGTGATTCCACAGTGGATCCAGCGGAACAGGATGACAAACAGGAAAAGAATGATTCAAGTGCCCTAAGGCAGAGAGGAACTGGTCCAATTGAACCACAGCCTTTTCCATTTACCATGGGGTGATGATACAGGCATACCCCAGCCGAGCTGCCGATCTCCTCAACTACGCCAACATATTAGGTGGGCCTACGAGGCAGGTCCTTCTGGGGCATGGTTTAGGTATGATGAGTCATTCAGGCACCGGGCTGCCTATACCCCTGGCCTCCCTCCGCTGGAACTTACATGCAAATGACCTGTGGCTCAATTGCACAGGCAACACACCTAGATCAGATAGAGATCACTTATTGGCCAGGGGCAGTGCCACATCTGCTACTGAGTCCTTTTGATATGAGGGGGGAAAGGCAGAAGCTAACACCACCAGCCAGTGCTGGGAGTATAGCCAATCTGGGAGGTGCTCCCGGGCGGTCTGTAAATTTTGCCACACCTGCCCAAACTGCTCAGGGCACCACCTGGCCCCTGCATGTCCTCGCACAATAACATGGACAAAAGGAATACCCAACCCTGGGGTGGCAGGAAAGAGTAGGAAAGGGGGGCGGGCAATGCCAGCAGTCCAGGCAAGAACCCCAACCCCAGTTAAGATGAACCAGCTACAGCTGGCCCTCCAGGGCACCCCGACCGGGAGGGTGCTGGATATGTCATTGAGGGTTTCAAACAAGGTTTTAGGATCCCGGAGGTTAACGTTCAGCAGTGGAGGGTGACCCCCCAACTTAAAGTCTGTAGTTGGGATGTAAAACATCATCCAGTCCAAAATTGATAAGGAATGAGCGGATGGTAGGCTGTCCAAAGGGACAGGTTATCTTAATATGGTCAGGGTTGAACTGCCAATTATGACTGGGAAGCATGAGCACTAGGGCTGAAATGAGATTTCACAAAAATGTGAATCCCAGTTCCCAATACTGTCTTGGTTGAATCAGGAACCTCTTGTTACTGAGGAATGTCTCAATCAACATTTCATTTCCTGACTAACCAGTAATTTGCTTATCGAGATCCTGTTTACCACTTCCCATTTACTGCTTTTCTGTCAATTTCAAATCCCAAGTTAGAATAATAGAATTATAGAGTTGGAAGGTACCACAGAGGCCATCTAGTCCAGCCCCCTGCTCAGTGCAGGAAATCCATGACTACAGCATCCCCAGCAGATAGCTGTCTAGCCTCTGTTTGAGAGAGGTGTGCACCAGGGGCTCATGTTGTTTTTGTTTTTGTTATTTAAATCTGTCATTTTCATTTTCATAAATATCAAACTGTTTTTGTTTGTTTCTTTTCATTTTCCATTGGTTTCAATGGAAAACCCATTGTCAGCTGTATATTTTTTGCTTTTCACTATATTTGGCTGAAATCTGGAGTGAGTACACCTCCAATGGACGACATTAAGTGCACGAAATTCCAAAAATATTGGATAAAGGAATCCAATTTTAGAAGCAGGTGTATTATTTTATTTTGCAAAAACCTTCATATACATTCTTAGGTGTAACTTCTTTGTCTTACATTTAATGTAGATGAAACTTGGCATGTTTATACCCCTTCCCATATTTACTATCTCTGCCAACTTTCAGAAGGATTGGATAAAGGGTCCTGGTGGTATAAGCAATTGACCTATAAATGTATGTCTGACTGTAACTTCTTTATAGTCCAACCAGTGTACATGAAGTTTGGAGGGATCTATATCACACTTTCATGATCATTTCTGCCATATATCAGAAATATGTGATAAAGGGTCCCAATATTTTATGCCTGCACAGCATATGCAGAGAAGGAGCCTAGGCCAGGGATTCTCTTACATGTCACTGTGATATAACATTGGTTTGTGATGCCAATTAGTCAGCAGAAATGTCAACCAAATATTCTCATTATGTTCTGTGACCATCCCAACATCTCTCCATCCCTTGTTACTGAGAAGTCAGAAACATCTCTTTAGGAAAGAGCCAATAGAGATTTTCTTATGTCCTCTGTCACAGTGCTGCTGGATGTGATTGTGATGATAATTGGCCATCCTGGATGTGTAAACTATGTCTCCTGATTGCTGGGATGCTATCCCCAAAGTCCCAGTTATGCCCCTTCTATTCCTGCCTGAGGGCTGCCCCCTATGCCTGCCTCGAAGCCAATACTGATTGATTCTGTAAAGCTAGAAGCATGCAGTAATTGGCCAGTGGATGTGTCTGTCAGTCATTTGGGTTGCTCCACATCCTCCCTCCTACAGTCTCTCTCTCCCTGCCATGCCAGGTGCCTGCCTCTGACTGTATGTGCTGCTATTTATCTGAATAATAGTCTTCAAGGGAACAACTTCAATTCCTTATAAAATTGGGTTCCTTTATCAAATTGTCCAATAGTTTGGAAGAGATGACAAGGACAGTGTGAGATACATTCCTGTCAAATATATTGTAAAAAGGGTGGAATATAAAATGTTATAGCTGGCGTTGTATTTTCAAGTTAATGTCTTATAACATCAAGACCCTTTATCTAATCTTTCTGATAATTGGCAGTACTATTGACCTTGTGGAGGAACATATACTTTACAGATTTCATGTAAATTGGATGGAATATAAAGAAGATGTAGCCATGAATGTGCATGGAGCTTTTAATAAAATCACAATGTTCAATTGTTTATAGAATCTGTTTCCTTTATCTAATAATTTCAAATATTGGTGCACCTAGTGCTCTCCATTGAGGGTACAATATTCCCAAGTTTCATAAGAATTGAAGAAGGAATAAAAAATCTATAGACAGAAATATGTTTTTCAGTTTTTCCCCTTTATTTCAAAAACAAAATGTTGTTTTTGTCTCTAATTTTGTTATTATTATTTGTCATTTTAGTTATTGCAAGAACAATAAATAAAATGACAATTTTCTTTATCATTATTGTAATAACAGAAATGACATGCACGCCCTTAAAGATCTCCAGTGAAGGAGAGCCCACCACGTCCCTAGGCAATTTGATCCACAATTAAACAGCTCATACCATTATGAAGTTCTTTCCAATGTTTAACCTAAATCTGATTTCTTGTAATTTGAGCCCATTATTTCTATTCTTGCCTTCAGGGGCAACTGAGAACAAGTCTTTGCCATCGTCTATGTGACAGACCTTCAGCTATTGGAAGACCGCTATCATGTCTCCCCTTAGTCTTCTCTTCTCTAGGTTAAACATACCCAGCTCCTTCAACCTTTCCTCATAGGACTTGGTTTCCAGACCCCTGACCATCTTTGTCGCCCTCCTCTGAACCTGTTCCAATTTGTTGATGTCTTTCTTAAAGTGCGGTGCTCACAGAACTGGACACAGTACTCCAGATGAGGTCTTACCAGCACAGAAGATAATAGAGCTGTTACTTCTCATGACTTGGAAACAATGCTTCTGTTAATGCGGCCTACAATTGCATTAGCCTTTTTTGTGACTGCATCACACTGCTGACTCATTTTCAGTTTATCCACTACAATCCCCAGATCCTTTTCACATGTATTTCTGCCAAGCCAGGTACCCTCCATCCTGTATTTGTACATTTGATTTTTACCTAAATGCAGAACTGTACATTTTTCTCTGTTGAACTTTATTTTGATAGTTTCAGCCAACTTATTGAGATCATTTTGAATTTTATTTCTGTCTTCTAAGGTGTTTGCTATCCCTTCCAGTTTTGTTCCATCTGCAAATTTAATAAGCATTCCCTCTACTACTTCAGACAAGTCATTTATAAAAATGTTGAACTGTACCAGGCCCAGGACAGAGCCCTGTGGCACCGTGCTCGACACCTCCCTCCAGATTGATGAGGACCCATTGATGTGCACTCTTTGAGTATGGTTCTTTAACCAGCTGTAAATCCACTTAATGGTATTGTCATCTAGACCACATTTTATCAGTTTGTCAACAAGGATAACGTTGGGAACTTTGTCAAATGCTTTGCTGAAATCAAGATATCTTACATCCACAGCATTCCCATATCCACTAAACCAGTAACTCGATCAAAAATGGAGATAAGATTAGTCTGGCATGAGTTATTCTTGACAAAACCATGCTGGATTCTAATCATTGCATGGTTTTCTAGATGTTTACAGATTGACTGCTTTACAATATATTCTAATATATTTCCAGGTGTCGATGTTGGGCTGACCGGTCTGTAATTTCCAAGATCCTCCTTTCCCTGCTTTTTGACGATAGGGACAACATTTGCCCATCTTCAGCCTTTCAGCATCTCACCCATACTTCAAGGGTTCAAGTTCTCAAAGATGACAGACAGAGGTTCTGAGAGTTCATCTGAAAGTTCCTCCAGTAGCCTAGGATGTAATTTATCAGACTCTGAAGACTTGAACTTTTTGAGAATAGCTAGGTATTCTTGCTAGGTAGCTAGCAAGATCCATGCCCGTCCTGGTTGGTGAAAGCTAGCCAGGAGACATTATGGCCATTGCTGGCTGGGGTGGTTAGTGCCTCCCTTCGGGAAGGCAGGGTGCCTGACTTCCTAAAGGAGACTGTGGTTAGACCACTGCTCAAGAAACCATCTTTTGACGCTGGTACTCCTGCCAGTTATGGGTCCGAGAAGGTTATTGAATGGGTTGTGGCACGGCAGCTCCAGGAACATCTGGACCACACCAGTTTCCTTGATCCCTCCCAGCCTCGGTTTCAGCCTGGGCATGGTACATAGATGGCCTTGGCAGCCTTGGTTGACGATCTCCATTTGGCATTGGACCAGGGTCGTCAAACCTTACTGGTCCTGCTAGACATTTCGACTGCATTCGACACAGTCGATCATGAGGTGTTGGTGACTTGCCTGTGGAACCATTCTGGAATTGGCGAAACGGTCTTGGACGGGTTTCGTTCATTCCTGGCCGGGAGAACTCACCGGGTGGCCTTGGGGGAGTGTACGTCTTCTCCCTGGGACCTCATGTATGGAGTCCCGCAGGGTGCCATTCTGTCCCCCCTCTTGTTTAACATCTATATGCAGCAGTTGGGGGAGATCGTGAGGGGATTTCGGCATGCAGTGTCATCAGTATGCTGATGACACTCAGCTCTACCTCTCCTTTTCCATCGACCCAGACTATGCAGTCTCCTTATTTTCCCAGTGCCTGTC